>PVKB01003213.1:0-216446 GCA_004027205.1 Ctenodactylus gundi | reverse complement strand
CCTCGCCGCCCCGCCCCGCCCCGGCCGCCCCGCCCCGTCGCGCCCCCGTCGGGCTCCTCCTCTTCCCCTCCGCCGCCGCCGCCGTCCCGCCCTCGCCGCAAACCCAAACACTCCGGGCGCCCGCTGCGCCGTCCGCGCGTGATCGCCTCGCTGTCCCTCGGCCCTCGCCGCTGGCGTCGCCGTCCCTGCGCGCCCCGGCCCGGGCCCGGCCGCGCGATGCTGCTCCTGGCCGCCGCCTGCCTCGTGGCCTTCGTGCTGCTGCTCTACATGGTGTCTCCGCTCATCAGCCCCAAGCCCCTCGCGCTGCCCGGGGCGCATGTGGTGGTGAGTGGCCCCCGTAGCTGCGTCCGAGCCCGGCCCGCCGCCGAGGCCCGCGTCCCTTCCGGCGCGGCCCCGGGAAGGGATGGCCAAGTGAGGAGCCTCCCGGCCGCCGCCAGCCTGGCTCCGAGGCCCGCCCGGCGCTCGGCAGATGCTCCCGCGTTCGCGGAGCATCCCTGGCGTGGGGGTCTCTGGTCTTGTTTTCCGGGTGAGTCCGCCGAGAGGCTGAAAAACTTTGCCAAGGACCCTGCGGACGGCAGCGCGCGGACCCCAGCGGGGCCAGCTGGTAGGGGGCTGCAGGGCAGGCGCCGTCCCGGCCGTCCGACAGCTCGGGGCTGGAGGTGGCCTGGGCGAGCGACTGGGCAGTTGTCAAAGGATTTCAGACAGCGACCCACCTGGGGGAAAATGGCTCAGAGCTCGTGGTGGTGTCTCTGGCCGGCGCTGCCGGGACTTCTCGGGTTCAGCCCGGGGTCTGCCGATTGTCGTGTTTTGCTGTCGTTTCCGAGTTGGAAGAATGAGTTCCGGGAGCCTAAAGCCCTAGGGAGATTGTAAAGCCCTGGGGAGATGGTACCCCGTTCTGTAAATATCGCGTCTGTGTCTAAGAGGGAGAGTGCCAGAGTGTCTAGCCCGTGCGTCCGGCGCTTCGCGGCTGGCAGTGGGTTTCTGCTCATTTTCTTATTTGAACCTCACGAGCGAGTTGGGTACCTGCAAATTGGGTGGTTACCGAGCTGGCAGGGCGAACCTTCCTGGTGCCCTTGGTGACATAGCTTGCCTCTCCTCTGAGCTGTTCAGGATAGGGTGGGCCTTTGTTTTACCCTGCTTTGATTCTGGACGATGATTTATGGATGAGGTTTATGTATTTTTTAAAAATATTTGCCCTTTGTTAGACTGCTTATTTCCACGTCTCGCTATTCCTGATGTGGAAGGTGAGGAGGTGATTATAGATAAGAGAGGGGAATACCACTCCACGGGAGAACTGCCTCGGCAGCAGGACTTTAAATGTCCAAGTATTTCAGAACTTTTGCTTGCAGAGAATAATCTGGGGGAAAAAGGAGACAAAATAATGCAAACGTTGACTTGATAATGACAAGACGGTGTTGGCCTTGACACTGATTCCCCTGTCTCTCAAGCCCCAGGAAATACTAAAGGCTATGTCTGTTGGGGTTGAGCAGGAATTACTTATTTTCACCACCCTACTTTACTACTATAAATTATACATATACTCCACTATAATGAAGAGAGTGTGCTATGAATAATTCACATAATAGCACCATCTGTCTTTTTAATGTCCAACGAAGAGCAAAGTGTAATTTACTTGAAATTGGTTGGGAGTTAGACCAGGTGACACGGAAAGAGAATGCTAATCCCTGAGGTTCCCGGCCTGCAAGGCAACAACTTGGAACTGTTTGCTGATTAGTTTCTAGGTCAATTCTTATATGCAGGTGCACTGTGGGTACACTTGCAGTAATGAAGCTGTGGGACACATCCCACATACTAAGTGCATACTTCAGACCTCCTTTTCTTGGGTGTCTGAGCAGCAAGCCAGCTCCTATAACCCTTAATAAGAGCTCTATGGTGTGAGAGAGATAGTAACATTTAAACAATATTTGCAATAAATATTAAAAAGGAGTGATAAAAAAAACTGTTGTGTTTAGTGTCTCCCTCCAGGATTCAAGTTTGCAGTGGGCAGACAACTCATTATAATATATTGATATATTCATATATATGTATGTATGTATAATTTTTTCAGCCATTTTGAAAAAACTTTTGGTATTTCTAAAAACATCCAGAATTGGCCTAAGTCTGTTCTTAGATACCTTCCAAGAATTGGCTGGCTTGACCAGAAGGTAGTTTCCCATGAATCCCTATCCAAAAGTGGAAGTCTTACTCTTGTGACAGAAAGATCTTATAAGTTATAGAGTTTAAACCTATTTTTTAGGTAGGCCTGGTGGCAAAGGCCTGTCATCTCAGCACTTTGGAAGGCTGAAGGCAGAAGAAATCCAAGTTCAAGCTCAACCTGGGCAACCTAATGACTTAGTAAGATCCTGTCTGGTATGAAAAGTTGGGGAATGTAGCTCAAGACCCTGTGCTCATTCCTCAGTGCCACCAAAAAAAATGCTCTTTACTTTGCAGTAAATTTATGCAATTTCGTGTACTCAGTTTAGAAAAAGTCAGCAATAATAATTATGGCTAAGATTTATATAGCATATTAGAGAATACAAATTTTCTTACTAACTTCATTATTTCCATTTCCATTAGTTTACTGGGAAATATGTAGGGAAATTTTATCTATAAATTTTTTGGGGGGGCAGATTTTTCAAGGAAAAGACATAGAGTAACACTTGGGAAATTATGGCAAGCGAGCATGTATTAGTCAACTCCTTATGCAAAAGTATGCTAGGAGTGAGTGGGATCAATTCACCTTAGTATTTGTCCTTCAAAAGCTAGTAGTGTGGCCAGGAAGCTAAGACATGCCTGTAAGTGACTGCACAAGGATGGTGGTGACACAGAAGGGCAAGACTTGACAAAGTCTGGGAAGGCTTACCGGAGGAGGGGACATTTCAACGGGGCCCTGCATGGTATGGAGGGTTTGGAAGTGAAGATGTGTGGTGGGGTGAAGGGACAGCTAAGCAACAGGGAGGCATCGTAAAATAGGAACATTTTTAAGTGCCCTGCTGGTTGCTATGGAAATATAATATCTGGTGAAATTTAATAAGCCAGCACAGCCCATGAAATATCCTGATAGCAAAGACCTCCTTAGAGATAGCATTTAGCCAGGGCAACAGGTATTTTTTTTATAGTAACCTTATATTTATAATTGGCTAATTATCTACCAAATAAATGTCTCCATTAGTGGCAGTTTGAGGCTAAAGAGACATAAGAGGTGCCTGCCTGCAAGTCATCTGGGATGTGTGTCAGAGAGGCTTCATGATAGTGTTAAACTATGGGATAGATGCCCTACAGCATGGTTTTCCTAAGAGTGAAATATTTGAAGTAATCCAGAGATCCATAGGGGAATGGTGTAAGTTTTCATGTAGCTCTTTAATATTATGAATCATTTTAGTTTTTCAACATAAGACATATAACTGTGTGTGTGTGTGTGTGTGTGTGTGTGTGTGTGTGTGTGTGTGTGTGTGTGTAGAGTTGTACATCAAACTCAAAGGTCTCACACTCTGGGCAATCATTTTACCACTGGCTTACACCTCCAGACCTGTAACATAGTTTTCTAACAAGCAGCATGTAGACCCTTGCAACGTTATATGATTTGCATGGGGACAAATGATTAGAAAGATCACGCTGCAGTTAGTTTAGCAAGTGAGTATATGAAGAGTCCTCCCTTGCTCGAAATACAATGGGAATAGAAAATAGAATTGCTGTTTTTATGAAGTTGGTGAAGTCAGGATAGGAGAGTTGTGAATCAGGTAACTACACAAACTGCTGGGTGGCTGTTGGATGATGAGGGTGTCATCAATTAGAAAGATTTCAGTTCTGGAAAGTGGGTTGGGGGTGGAAGCTGGGGGTGTAGTGAAGGTTTTCCTGAGGAAATGGTGTTTGAGTTGAGATTTGCTGGATGAGTAGGCACCAGCTAAATGAAAACAGGAAGAACTTTTCCGCAGGGAAGTGGAATGTGTGAAGCCACCATGGCTGGTGAGTGCGTGGAGCTGAAAGATACCCAGCGTGTCTGAGTGTAGAAGGATGAGTGCTAGGACCGTACAAGGAGAGAAGCCTTGCTCCTCAGTCTTTCCTTCTGATCACCTGTTACTTTATAATAAGCAGTCATTTAAAATATCTTAAAATGCTTGTGTCTGCAGGTGGCCGTTCTTTTGGGCTAGTCTTGCATAAGTGTACAGTGAGGGAGTAAGATTCATCTGGGGTTGGAGCCAGAGGAAGACGAGTGCAGTATTTCCTAGCTACCCTTACAGGGCACTTTTCATCTGGTGAACTTAGAAACTTAGAAAATAGCTGTGCAGGGAATGATAGTTTCACTGTGCTGAAACACAACAGTAGGCCCTCCTGACAGTGTAAACTTTCTCGATACTTAATCTAAAGTTTGGGATAAGGGCAAACGTTAGTTTAAGTATTAAGAAGCAGCAGTTGCTGGGTGGTTGTTGTAGAATGATTTTAGAGGACACGATTATTTTATTTTTTGGTGCTAAGGATAGAACTCAGGGCCTCATCCGTGCTAGGCAAGTGATCTACCACTGAGCTACACTCCTAGTCCTAATGTAATAATCTTAAATAAACTTCCTACAGAGAACAAATTCCAAGTACTAAGAAGATCATATTATTTTTGGTTGCAGGTTACAGGGGGTTCCAGTGGCATTGGAAAGTGCATTGCTATTGAGTGTTATAAACAAGGAGCATTTATAACCCTGGTTGCCCGAAATGAGGTAAGTCTTCTAAGTTAATTATTACTAACTTACTTATTCAACTTTAATTAGTGAAGGGGCTGGGGGCATAGTTCAGTAGTTAAAGCACTTGCCTACCATGTACAAGGCCCTAGGTTTGAATCCAGGTATAGATTAGCTAGTTGGGTGTGGTGCCACACACCTCTAATCGTAGCACTCAGGAGGCTGAAGCAGGACAATTGCCAGAATTTCAAGGCTAGCCTGGGCTACATAGGAAGTCGAAAATCATCCTGGACTACAGAGTGAGGTGCTATCTCAAACACACACACACACACACACACACACACACAAACACGCGTGCACTCGCGCTATTCTGTGTGTGTGTGTGTGAGAAAGAGGCTGTGATAAATGTCTTAGTATTCACATCTCAGAGAGTGTTACTTGTCCAATTTGGGATATGGTCTGGTCTGTTGGTTCTTTCTTGGGTTAGGGTCAAGCACTTCCTTGTTGAGGTCAGATCAGCTTACCAAATATTATTTTAGTGTCTTAGTATCATCACGGACATTGGAGATCCTGAGATAGGAGAGGATACAATGAGATTAACGAACACACATGGCCATGGAACACGGGATGTGCTGCCTGCAGAGATTCTGAAGCTAATACCTGCCAGTTTGGTGATTCTTTAGCTGGTATCTGGAAGTGTGTATGTGTTTATCTGTAATTCTCTGTAAAACTTGCTTCGGACGTGATGCACGACTCTTGGAAAATCTGTACACCACAAGGACTCTTGTTTCTTCTGACACTTTCAGCAAAATGTGTTCTGCGGCAGGGTCTGTTTTTATTTTTCTCAGGGCAGGGCCTTTGATTACCACAGTTGTTTGGAGAACACTTAGAGCAGTGACACTGTGTGCACACACAGTCATGAAGTCCTCCTGTCCAGTGACTGGCTGTGTGTGTGGCGACTCAAATCGAGTGCATAGTGCCCAAAGCACGTTTATTGAATGACGAAATGAAGGCAGGAATGACAGAGAATGGGAATGCCAGGATGGCTTCCTAGCTTGGTGATTAACTGAGTTGGTGGGAAGGGGGAGAGAAAGGCAAGGCTGAATGGGCCTTGGAGGAAAAATGTTTAAATAATGACACCAGAAAATGGCTTGGACGTCACTAATTTCATTTAAGAAGAAGAAAATGCAGAATTAACTATGTATCCTTTACTTACATCTTGACTTCTACAGAATTTGTCTTGTTATTAAAGTCACCTTGAAGGAATGCAAGCTTCGGTTTAATGAAATGGTGTTTTATAAGTTATTAGCAAGGCTTGTATTTGACACAAGGCAAATGAAATAGCAGGTCAAGGAAGCCCGAGCTACAGGTGTCTGTCAGGGTATCACATAGGGTCCTTGCTTCACTATAGTTGAATGCACAGAGCAGCCTCTGGCAATAAGAGTTCTTTGGTTTCTTATGTAATTTTTCATTCTAATCTTGGTAAAATCATGTCATTAATAGAATAATATTATTTTACTGTAGAGTCATTCGTGTTTGAAAATCTCCCTCCTCATGGGTCATTTGGGAGAATTCTCTTCCCCTGTAGTTCTTCTCTAGTTCTCACGATGTATTTGAGTTACTTTTATGGCAAATGAAGATTCTGTAAACTGATGATGTTTTGTTGACAAAACAAAATTAAAATTGAGATCTTGTAAAAATTATTCAATTCAGGAGTAGGATTACTGATCTTAAGAGTATTTTTGAAAATAGCTAGATACAGGTTTACAAGTTTGTTTAAAAAGTGGGATTTTATTTTTGCCATATTTCCTTTTATAGTACAGGAGGAAAATACCGGAAAACATCTTAAAAAAGCACTCTTAACAAGGAATCACATGTGCCTTCAGCTTTGTGCAGCATTGCATGGACTGTGATTACTCTTGTTTTTACCACTGCCAAATAATGTCAGGGTAAAAACATCTATTTGAATTTATAGGTTGACCATAAGTGACTAATCCTGTTAATTGGAAGTTTGAGATTCATTTGTTTTTCTATTATCATTCTCTGCTGTGAATTTAAAATCTTGCTATCACTTCTTCATAGCTTACTCTATTTTTTCTACTTTTTTTTCCTGGACCATGGCCAACAGTTACTCAATGTAAGTGTGTTCGTAGGATCTAATAAATGTTTGCAAAAACTATTGCTTTTTCTGTCTTTCTCAGCAAGAAGACAGACAGAAAATCACCAGATCTAATTGTTCTGTGTTGCTTTCAGGAGAAGCTGCTGCAAGCGAAGAAAGAAATTGAAAAGTATTCTATTAATGACAAACAGGTCAGTCACTGTGTTCACAATGCAGAATGCATTTTCTATACTGATCAGCACTGTTACAAAAGCAACAACAAAGGAGCACTTTGATTTGGGTAGATCACTGAAAGTATATATATATTATACATTATATATATTTTCTTGTTAAAGTACATATTACACTTTAGGAAGGTGAAATTGAATTAGCTAGGAACTCAGGTTATTACTCACGCACCTCCTCAGTCTGAAAGTATAAACTTAGACACATGTACTAATGGTCAAATAATAGAGTGTTGTAATGGAAAGTGATTTCATTTCAGTAATAGATTTAAGTAAACTGTATAAATGCGTAAGTGTAAAGGGGACTTAGAATGTTTTTGGCTGTGGAATTTTTGGTGAATGAAATGATATGTATATAACATATATTTTAGTATATGACATAATGACAAATTAATAACTGCACACTCACACCCAAATTAAAGAAACAGAATTTACCAGAGTTTATGAACCTCTTGCTAAGCCCAGACCAGTCCTTCTGTTTTTCAGTGCAGCCTGATATTTTTGTTCATCCTTCTTTGCTTTTTTAAAAAACATTTTGCTATTTATGATAAAATGTGTGTGTGATCCTAAACAGTAATTTTTTTGTTTCTTTTTTTTAAACTTATGGCATCATCCTTACTTTTTAAACAGCTTTATTGAGATGTAATTCATAGATCATGCAGCACTTTTTTTGGTAGTACTGATGATTGGACCCAGGATCTTGCACATTTTGGCAGGTGCTCTAACCTTAGCTATATCCCCAACTTTTTTTATTTATTAATTTTATTTTTCTAATTACACTGCCCAGGTTGAGCATGAACTTGGAAACCTCTTGCTTCAGCTTCCCGAGTAACTGGGACTACAAGTGTGGTTCACTATGTCCAACATAATTTCCCTACTTAAAGTATATAATTTGGCCAGGCATGGTGGTGCCTGCCTATAATCCCAGCTATTCAGGGGGCTAAGGCAGGAGAATTGCAAGTCCGAGTCCAACCTGGGAAACTCAGGGACTTAGCAAGACCCTGACTTAAAAAAAAATAAGACGGGCTGTGGATGCAGCACAGTGGAAAGGCCCTGGGTTCAATTCTAGTACCACAGGGGAAAAAATTGTAGAAATTATTGGTTATTATGTAGTTATAAAGTTGTGCAACACTGTGAAAAATCGACTTTCCAAAGTTTTTATCACCCCATAGAGAATCACCATGCCTGTGGTAGTCATTTCTCATGCCCAAATTTTGTACTTAATCTGCTTTCCATCCTAATAGCTGGCATGGAACTACTTTCTGTCATGACAGTGCATCTGATATTTTTATACATTTTTATACATGCCTACACAGTTCTATTTCTCTATTCAATATTATTTTAAAAACATACCCATGTTGCTACATAAAATAGGAGTTGGCTTAATTTTTTACTGATATATATAGTATTTAGTTTTATGTATAAGTCACCTTTTTTCATCAGTTCGATTGGTGGATGTTTAGGCTGTATCCAGGCTTTGTTGTTGTTGTTGATGTTTGCTATCATAGAAGTATGTCTCTTTGTGCACATGTGCAGGAATGGTCATACCCCGAAATGTAGTCAGTTACTGAATTGTATGTGCGGACGAGTATCTTTGGCCTCACCAGAGGGATCGTACTCCCTCTGGTATTGAAGGTGGTTTGTGTTGCTCCGCATACTTGTCTACACTTGGTATTAGCAGACTGCTGATTTTTGCTTTTCACGTAGATTTTATGTAGTATTTCATTGTAGTTTAATTATTCCCCCAGAGTATATTAAAAATCTTTTCATGTCAATAAAAATAAATGTCTCATTTACCCCAGAATATTTGTTTAATCAGTTCCTGCTGATATGTTTCCACTTTTTTTTGCTATTGCAGTCTGTGCTGCAAGTAAAATTCCTCATAACATATTTGTGAGTTTCTACTTGTACTCTTATTTTCTGAAACCCATAAACATCAGAAGAATACTATCTACAAATTCTGCCATCTTCCCCCATACCCTTATCACTTGGAATAGAAGAAACAGCGTAGCATAAACCTGTGGGCTTTCTTGCTGTCAGCACGGGCTCTCCTCCCTTGTCTGTCAGAGACTCAAGGTCATGTAGAAAACCTTTGTCTTTCATATATCAAGGAAGAGGAGCTCCATTGGGCCTAGGCCAGGCGAACCTGAGCTGGATCCTCCTCCCACTCCTCCTCCTTCTCCTGCTCCTTCTCCTCCTCCTTCTCCTCACATGGGCTTGTTGCTACCCACTGAGAAGAGGCAGTGCCCTGGGGATATTTTTTGATTTCATACTCTGTAAATAGCAAAAAAAAAAAAAAAAAAAGTTTATGTTTTAGAATTAATCCTATAATTCCTAGGCCCTTTTCAAAGATGCTTTCTGGTAATATTGGAATAAAGTCTACATTGGGTATAGCACTCCCCAGCAAGCCTTTTGGTTTAGAATATTGCAGATTATGTTTGTGAAGGGGTTTGTTTCTGTTTTTTAGAAATTTAAATCATTTGACTAGGGTTCATTTTTACATTAAGTAAAATTTCCTATCTTTTGTATCAAATTGTAGGTGAAAATCTCTCCTTCTCAGATTCTTTCTGGGTTGCCCAAGCTGACCACAAATTTCTACACTCAAACAACTTTCCTGCCTCAGCCTTCTGAGTAGCTGAGACTGCAGGCACATACCACCACACCCCACTTATGTTTACTCAGCCCAATGGTGAGCTTTTGAGCCTAAGTGAATGTTGGTCATTACTGGCTTCTGATACGTTATGTGGACACTACACCATTTTCAGGTTCTCCTCAGCTAATAAGTGAGGAGAAAGATTTGGATACAGTTTTGTTGGTTCATCACTGTGACAGAATACCAACATATAATAAGGAAGATTTATTTTGGTTCATAGTTCTGGAGGTTTCAGTCCATGGCCACTTGGTCCTGTTGCTTTTGAGCCTGTGGTGTGGCAGCACATCATGGTGGGGAGCACACAGTAGAGCACAACCACTCACCTCATGGTGGCTAGGAGGCAGAGAGAGGCAGGAAGGAGCTGGGGTTCTCGTATTCCACTGAAGGACATCCCCTCAAACAAGCTAACTTCCACTAAACACCTCTCAACAGCAACACAGGCTGGGAACTAAGCCTTGAGTACAAGGTCCTGTGGGACACACTTACCCAAACTGTAGCACCAGGCTTCCCAGATCTGTGCCTGGTTCTCTCCAGCACACATCCCTCTCTACTTGTATTCTTAACCCTGCACAGTCCTTGTTGTGCCTTGTGGCTTTGCTTCCATCAATTGCATTATCAGTAGATTGCAAATATCGTGTTCTACGCATTCAGAATTAACCTTCTTCGTCAAAAAAGGTGGTCCATGCCTATAATCCCAGCTACTTGGGAGGCTGAGGCAGGAGGGTTGTAAGGTTGAGGCCAACCTGGGCAACTTGGATCTTGTCTCAAAATAAAAGTTAGAAAAGAAAACAGAGCTGAGAATATAGCTCAGTAGTAGGCACCCTTGAGTTCAATTTTCTGAACTGAAAAAAAGAATTGACATTCATCTGAAAGAATTCCTTTTAATTTATTTTTAAAAAACTTGAAAAAATAGTTTTAACGGGTACATATCTCAGATTTTTTTTCCTTTTTTAACAGGTGGTACTTTGTATCTCAGTTGATGTGTCTCAAGACTATAACCAAGTTGAGAATGTCATAAAACAAGTAAGAGATTGGGCTGATTGGAAAAACCAGACTTTTGATTGGTTCTTGCCATTTGCTATGTCAGTTGGGATTGGTTAACTTTCCCTACAGATGTAACAGTTTTGTAGATTTTGCTTATTAGCCTGTTAGCCTGTCTTTGCTGCTGATTATTCTCTTTTAATGCCTGCTCTGATGTATTTTTCTAGGCACAGGAGAAACTGGGTCCAGTGGATATGCTTGTCAACTGTGCAGGAATGTCGCTGTCAGGAAAATTTGAAGATCTTGAAGTTGGTATTTTTGAAGTAAGTAAAAATGTTTGCTCACTGGGGTAGCCCATTACTAAAAGGAAAACAAGTTTTAAGTAAAAGCTTTAAGAATGAGCTAGGTGAATGAATTCAGGTGCTCATAGATGCTTGAAAAGACAGGAAGAAGGGTGGTGAGGATGTACGTCCAGGGCCACAACCTCAAGTACATAGACAGTCTCATATGTAACGTTTTTAAACAGGTTTGCCACGGAAGGTACCTCTCATAGTAATTTACTTTAGCATGTGAGATTGAAAATCTTTTAAGTGCAAAATACTTTATAGTAAGCACTGCGTGAACCCATTTTCTTCTCAGCTGTAAAATTCAAAACAAAACATCTAATGTGACACAGATTATTGCAGTAATTTACTGAGGCCATCTCTTCAAGACAGTACTTATAAACTGAGATGTTGGATGTTCATGTCAAAGATCAGTATTATTATTGTTATTACATTATTATTATTTGCAGTATTCAGGATTTTACCCAGGACTTCATTTATGCTAGGCAAGTACTTGACCACTGAGTTACATCCTCAGCCCTTTGAAATTTTTATTTTGAGTCAGAGTCTTGGCAAGTTGTCCAAGGTGGCTTCCAACTGGAAATCCTTCTGCCTTAGCCTTCTGAGGAGCTAGGATTATAGGTCTGAACAATTGCTTCTGGAAAGTGCCAGCGTTATTAATGATCAGAGGCCAAAATAGTTGAAGACCAGCTTTGCTGGAGTTCTCAAATCAATCTAAGAGGCTGATGCATCTAACTTACATTATGGGTTTGCCAGGGAAAGAATTTCTTGTGGCACTTTATTTCAGCACCAAAGATACAGACATCGTAGACCTTTCTTAACCACAAAATGTTTTAAGTTGGCAATGTATCAGCCTATCTTTCTCTTAATGTTGTCTCGAGCCGTCATCATGGCAGTGAGGTTTGAATAAGACTGAATTTGACTCCATTCCCCTATTATAGAGAAGGAGATTGCTGAACCAGTGTTGGACTGTATGCTTCTCATAGGCTGTGGAACAGCATCAGAAACTTTGGGGTCTGCTTACAGCAAGCAGGAGAGTCAGCATGTGGGTGGAAGCAGAGTGGTGGATACGTATGAGTGACTGAGGCTCCTTTATCTGCTCGGTGTAACAACTGTCTAGACTTGTAGACCTTCATCTGGAAGGAATGAAGGGGAGATCGGAAGATTAGGTCAACAGCAGTGTAGAGAATTAATTTGGGAAAATAGTTGTTTTGTCTAGGCATGAACTGATGAAGCAAAAGACTTGGGAGGTAGCCAAGGAAAAAGGAGTAGGGATGTCAGTGTGTGTGTGTGTGTGTGTGTGTGTGTGTGTGTGTGTGTGTGTGTGTAATTGTGTATATGCATGCATAGGGAAGCTGATGAAAATGTGCATTCGCAATTTGAATGTGAGGCAAAGAGTAGATTGAGGACTGAGTACTCGCATGCCGGTAATAAATCCAGAATTGGAAACCTCAGACCCCAGGAGTGGGCTGTGTCAGTCTGGAGCATCATGAATGGGGATTGTGTACCTGGTGGCAGTAACGAGGCAACCGAGTAAATGTTTTGTGGAGGTGAACTGTAAAGAAGACTGGAAGAAACTTGAGTGTGTCATGCCAGCAGCATGTGTGTAGGCATCGATGCCGAGACATGGGAATCCCTGCCGCCTTAGCTCACTGCTGGAGGAATTAGGCAGATCACATGCCTCCACCAGGAGAGGAATCTTGGGAAACTTGAACCTGCTTTCTTTTGGACTTTGCCCCACTGTCATTTCCTTCTAATGATTTTGTTTGTGTCCTTGTCGTGTAATAAGTCTTAGTCATAAATGTGACTGTTGAGGACTGCGAGACCTTCCAGTGAATCACTGAGGGATGAGTGGACTTAGGGAACTCAAATATACTTCTCTCCGTTTTCCTTCTTAAGGATTTCTGCGTAGTTTGCTGGTGCTATGTCTTGATTTCAGCATGTAGATATTGAGTGTTATTTTTTTCTTTTGTCCTTTCATTGTCTAGGCTTCATAAATGTGTTTTTTTCCTTAGTTTAAGGGGCAGTGTCTGTGTGTTTGAACTCACAGGTATTGCTTTGATGTCTAGTGTTCTGCTGTTTCTTTGACTGTGTTTGCTCATTAAGAATGGGGCAAGAAAGGGCTGGTGAAGAGTTCTGTGCTTCAGGTAGAACTGTTGGGGCCTTCTGTAGGGTGCTGGTTTGGACCCTGTCTTAGGGTAGATCTCTGCTCTTTTGGGTATCAGTGTCTGAGCCTCCTACCTAGAAAATACATGACTATCTGCAGTATCTATATTTAATGTCTACCTAAGCTTTCATTAAATTTTATCTAGACTGATCCATTCTTAAAACTAAATCTGCATCTTCTGCCAGACTGGAGGAGGGATACAAATCTGCTTTATGCATGGAGGAAAAATGCCTTTAGGATCTGATTTTTGTGTGTGTGTGTGTGTGTCATTATTCTACAGTTTTTTTTTTTTTTTTTTTTTTTTTTTTTTTTTTTTGAGACAGGGTTTCCCTCTGCAGTCCAGGCTGGTCCTGAACTCACTATGAAGCCCAGGCTAAACTTGAACTCATGACAGTTGTCCTGCCTCAACCTCCTAAGTGCTGGGATTAGAGGCATGTACCACCATGCCCAGCTTTATGTGGTGCTGGGGAATCAACTTCAGGACCTTGAGTTTGCTAGGCAGGTGCTTTAATCGCTGAGCCATTCCTTCTGCTCCTATGTCAGTTTTTTGCAATGAAGTGAAATCCATAAAAAAAAAATACCTCCTTTATTTTATTTATTTTTGTTTTGAGACTGGGTCTTGCTAGGTTACCCAAACTAGTCTCAAACTAGTGGTCCTCCTGCCCCAGCCTCCCAAGCTGTGATTATTGGCGTGCACCACCACGCCTAGCATAATAGTCTGTAGTTGAAAGACGTTTAACACATTACAGTGCCGTGTAGCTGTCATCTCTAATTGCAAAACATTGTCATCACTCCAAAAGGAAACCTCACACCTGTGAAGCAGTTGCTCCCCACATCTTCCTGACCACTCACCTGGCCCCTGGCTCCCACCAATCTGTAGCCCGTCTGTTTGGATATTTCTTGTGAGTTGACCGTATACCATGTACCCTTTGTCTGCCTTCTTTCGTCTCTGCAGGTGGACATTTGGACTGTCTCTTCCTAGCTGCCTTGAGCACAGATTTTTAGTGCACACTTCTGCCTTCTAGTCCTAGGCTCACCACCCACCCCACCCCAGAGGAGTGCTGGTGCCATTGGAGCCTTCTGGGAGTCCTGCAGTACTACCCTGAGTTTTGGTTTCTCTATTCTCACTAATGCTTAGTTTTCTGTGTTCTGCGAGGCCGTTTCCATCCGTTTTTCTATTCCTTTTTGTTCCCTTCTATTCATGTATTTCTGTGTGGTATTGAGGTTTGGAGATTGCTTGTGCATGCTCGTCATTCTGTTCAATTTCTGAAATGTTTGTGCTGTTATTTTCATTTTTGTTTTCTGTATTCTTGTGTATTTTTTCGTAAAAAAAAAAGTCTTCACTGAGAGCTTGATGGGATTTCTAAAGGGAGCCTAGGTACACAGTATGCTGTGTTTTTTCAGGTGCTTCTCTTTTTTAGAACATTTCTATGAAAGCAGTATGATATTAAAATACTCTTTAGGAACAAGTACGAACACCACCCTAACACAATAACAGTTTTTTCTTTTTCTTTGATTCTACACTTAAACATGTAATTGTATTTAAAATTTAGTTAAAACAGTTGCAGTAACATTGAAATGTCACCATCCCTCAATTTTTAGAGAACTTGCCACCTAAGTGTCCACCAGTGTCACTCCCGGTCTTTCTGTGCGTCATTTTCAAAGGTTTCTTGTTACTGTGTTGCTTTGTCATATCACAGTTGACTTTGATCACCAACGGAAGTAGTTAATTTTACATTATGATAGACCTGATATTTTTAATTAGCTCATTAATTAGTTAAAAATATCAGGTCTGTCATAATTTCAGAGCCTCCATTCTAGGCTGAAACTTGTGCTCCTTCTCCCTGAGGCTCCGAGAGTAATGTGATTACAGGCCTGTGCCACTAGGCCTGGCTTAAGACTTTTAAAATAGAAACATTGAAATGCAGGCATTCTTAGAATCTCAGGGTAAAACTCAGGGTTTTAAGAGTTTGTAGGATGAGGAAAAGTATGTGTCCGTAGCTGTGTTGACTCTTACTGAGTGTGAGAGCTGGTGTGCACTGAGTGCTTCGTGTGGGCGGGTTCTGCCAGCACTTCACTTGTGTTTTCGTTTTTGCAGTCATATCTTGAGATAATTCCAAGATTAACCTTGTTTTCAGCTAAGAAGACGAGTAGCTTCTGACTTTCTGATTCACCCTTAAAGAGCTAGTAAATGCCAGGCAGAGCCAGAACTTGAGCACCGGATCTGCACTGCTGAGCTCTGTCCTGCTATTTTGTGATCTTTGTTTAGCCTAAAATTAACACAAATACTTGGATACCCTCTGCTAAAACTTTACAAAGCTCTTACATGCAGCTGGTAGTGTTCTTTTTGAGAGAAGAAAACCAGTTTTGACCAGTTTTCTGGGCAGGTGTAGCTACTGTCATCAGGAGGGTCCAAACGGTAGGCCCTGCGTGTCACTGTACTTGCAGACTCGTTTCCTCGTTCTGTCATTCAGTAGGTCTGTGCAGTGCCCCAGTCACTTGACTTGTGTTGAATAACTCAATCTGAAAAGCTGGAAAAATATGGGAACCCATACGTTTTTGACCTTGTTGCAGCTTCATGTGGCTTTTTTTTTCTCTGCAGAAATTAATGAGCGTCAATTATCTGGGCAGCGTGTATCCCAGCCGAGCGGTGATCACCACCATGAAGGAGCGCCGTGTGGGCAGGATTGTGTTTGTGTCTTCCCAGGCAGGACAGCTGGGATTATTTGGTTTCACAGCCTATTCGTCATCCAAGTTTGCCATAAGGGGATTGGCTGAAGCCTTGCAGATGGAGGTAAGAGCTGCATTCATATTTGTGCTACGTTTTTTCAGCTCAGCAATATACGCACATTTTAGTTTTTTTACAAGTTATTGCATGAAATTAGATATTAGTAGGTTTAATATCTGAGAACCAACCCAGCCTTGAGTTTTGCACTGAACATGTCCTTTTGCATAAGGATTAGACTTATTACAGAAGCAAAGTGGTTGTGGGTTTTTGCTTAATATACGAAGTGCTAGTAACATCATCATGGTATGATTGGTCTGATACTGTTATTTCTGTCCTGTAGACATCGTCCTTTAACAAAAAGACATGACATTATGACTGAATAACTAAATTAGTAAACAATTACAAGAAGAGCTAAGATAGGGTACTAACTCTTAACTTTTTAGACAAGTCACTTTCCTCCTTTCAGTTTCCTGATCTGTACAGTGAGAAAGCTAGTATGAAAAAGTCATTTCACTCTAATAGTTGTGTTTGTATCTTAAAGAAACACTGAAGGAAGTAATTCTTTTTTATTTTTACAGTAAATAGAGCATTTTTTGAAGGAGGGATGTATTTAAGATTCGCTTGAAAACAAATGCTTGTCGTGGTGTGAGCAAACTCAACTCGTACTTAGCTGCATGAAGTAGACGTTTGTGTCATTGTCGCTTGGGCGCTTAGAGAGCACTGCATATATATCTATCTGAAACAACGTGCTGCAGAAGACTTGTGCAATTCTCTATTGTAGTGTAAGTTGGAATGCAATACTACATCATGATGTGTCAAGCCTAGAAGAGAATTTGTTGTGGGCAGCACTCTTACTTATAGGAAGTGTCCTTCTGGGAACTGTCAGTGATGGGTTTTTGGCTCTGTCCAAGGAGCTCAGGAGGCCTCAGTTCCAGGATTTGGAAGAAGAGATGAGTAGCTGTGAGTAGAGTTGACGTACTTTAATCTGGCATCTCCTTTGGGGGGACACAAGCATTTTTATATGCACCTGAACAAAGATGGCATTGAGCCCATTATGACTTTTGTGTGTTGATAGTACGTAACAGGTTTATAACAGTGGACTTTTGTGTGCCTGCCCTGCAAACCGCGCCATCATTTTAGGCAGGATATCTGCCTCTAGCCTGATTGTTTTAAGCTCCTTCGTTTTGTTATTCCAGTTCTCTATAGGAATCTTGGATAATAGTTTAGATTAGAGGTGAGTGGAACAAAATTTTTCTGTGAAGAGCTATGTAGTAAATATTTTAGGCACTCAGGGCTCGGTGATATCTGTTATAACTACTGAAGTCTGCTATGGTAGCAGGAAAGTTGCCCTTGTAGACAGTATGTAAGTGAACAGATATGACTGTGTCCCTCTAAAACTATATTTGCAAAAGCAGAGAGTGCGCCACACTTGGCTCATGAGTATAGTTTCTTGACCCATGTCTAGAAGACCCCAGAAGAGACCAGTAAAAATGTCCTCACTTAAAATAAAACGTGGAAAACATATATAATGAAAAGTAGACAATTTTACTTGAAGAAAGTCTTCAAAATCTAGTTTGTTCATCGTAGAATTTATGTCAAGCTACTTATTTCCCTGCCTAGATATGGGACAAGTTGTTGGCCAGCGGCTGAGTCCTGGTAGGCTACTTAGAGATTGGTAGACTGTGCTGTTCTTCCACCAAAGGAAACGGCCACAGATTTCATTGTTACCAGCTGCTTAATCGCTAATAGATGAGTTCATTGTGCATATCCAGCACATTCCTGTAATCCCAGCAGTTGGGAGACTGAGGCAGAAGGATTACCATGAATTTGAGGCCAGCCTGGGCTACATAATGAATTCTGGTCCTGCCTGGACTATAGAGCAAGATGTTGTTTCAGAACATAGCACAACAAAACAACACAAGAACAGTATGCATAGCCAATAGGACATGTATGACTGAAATTTCAGGTAACACTGGTTATTTGTTTTGCAGTTGTTGGCTTTGGAAATTTCCTTTGTGAATAATCATTTTTTTAATCACAATCATGTGAAATACGGAGACAGATGCTGTGCTGTGCTATTGGCAGAGGTCTGAATTTTCAGTGAATTTAGCAAGTTGCTCCAAGTCATACAGTTTCTTAGTGACAGAAATAACAAGGTCCAAATGTCTGACTCCAAGTCTGTGGGAACAGAGGATGCGTCTGTAACTCTGACTTTGCGTCAGCTGCTTGCCCTGTGCGTCACTTTGGTCTTAATCTGTGCAGGCGAAAGGGATGTTTTGAATATGAAAAATCTGCTCATTACACTTTTCCTGTAGGTTGTATCTTAAAAAGCTACATCAGGATTCACTAATTTAGGGCAAAATGTAAAATATGGGTGACCTGGTTTCATTTTAGGTAGAATGGAAATGCCATTTCAGAAGAGGAGAAAGGAGTTGCTTAGCCCAGAGTCCCCTCAGCCTCATTGACAAGTGTGACTTGCATGGTACAGGTGGCTTTCCTGGGCTCTCGGGTCTGCTTGACTTTTGTCCGTCTTTGGATTCCACTAAAAATGACCTCACTTAAAATGTGGTAAACATATATAATGAAAAATAGACTGTTTTATTTGAAGAAAATAATTTTAGTCTTTCAAATCTGGTTTGTTCATAGAATTTATATAAAACTACTTTTCTCCACAAAGTAATAGTCATGTGTTTTTGAAATTATGAATAAAACCAGAATAATTGCTCACAATAAATTAATTTTGTGGTTTGCAGACTGAACTAAGGGTGTTGCACATGTTCTAGGCAAGCATTGTAATGCAGAGCCATATCCCCAGGTCTCTAAATGCTTTTGATAAACCTTTTGGTTTAATAAACTTTCAAGTCTTTCTTTTCCCCTCTTTTGACCCCAAACTAAAGTAGGATCCTGGAAATATAATACAGCAAATACTTTTATAAGAATGCTTTGTGGGCATTGTGGGATGGTGTAGGTCTTTTTTCTTAGTCTTTTTAGGTATAAATACAACATTTTTATATTTAATATTTTTGGAAAGCAGATTTCTGAATTGTGGTACAGCCAAAGATACGGTATTAGAGACACAGCAAAAAATGCCAGATGTTGAACCTTCTGCTTGTCATGTACACCAATCAAGGCCCTACCCTCTGACCCCCTCTCCTCCCATCAGGGTCAGAAAGTAAGGTGAAGCTTAAATTGTGAAGTTTCATGTAAACAGCTAGTTTTTCCAGACTTCGTGTTTTTATTTTAACTGGGTGAGAAATAACACATCTTATTTGGAATTATTTTGATAATACATCAGTTCTTAAGTGAGCTCTCTGTTTTCTTTCTGTTTGAGGTTGATGTCAAGTGGAAGTGGCCATCAAAGCAGGGGGTTGGTTAGTGAAGACCTGGCTTGTGCACTCTTACCAAAAGTGGTGATCTCAGGGGTGAGGCTGTTTAATAAGAAAAGTAAGCCCAAACTTCCCTCATTTCCTTTTTGATAAGATTTAGATTAATAAAGGAAGGTTTAGATATAGTTAAGAATATTAAGATTTTAGCAAACTATATGACCAAGAGTGTCAGGAGAACAGAAGCTCTATGAGGACAAGGAATATAGCCTTGTGCTACAGTCTTATAACAATATTGGCACATAGTAGTAAATCAGTATTTGTTAGATGGATAAATAAAAGTTGTATGAATGGTAGGTTCCTAGCTAACGGAAGTATCTAAAGAAAGACTGGGAGAGTTTTTCGATGTGGTGATTATAGAGAGCCTGTCACTCAGAATGGATTGGATTGGTTTCCTTTAACACCAACAGTCTGTGATCCTGTCCCATGAGAAAGCTGTGCATTGAAGCTGTTCTAACCATGGCAACTTCGCTGTAACCTTGACTTTGAGACACACTGCTTTGAAATACTGCCTTCTGTTGGCTTAGGTACTATGACCCTTACTTACTTGGGTAGACGCTGAGATACACAGGAGTGACTATAGTTGAGCAGCTTGTCTGGTTCTTTATATGCTTGCTGTCCAGTTACCACTTACTCTCTCTCTCTCTCTCTCTCTCTCTCTCTCTCTCTCTCTCTCTCTCTCTCTCTCTCTCTGTGTGTGTGTGTGTGTGTGTGTGTGTGTGTGTGCGCGCGCGCGCGCGCTGGTTTTCTTTGGTCCATATGCCACAGAGAGCAAAGCTGTAGAAGACTAGGCTTTTTTTTTTTTTAAGTCACTACCCCAAAAACAAGTGGAAAGAAAATTGCTTGCTCATCATTCTCCCCTCCCGGCCTCCATCCAGAGCCATTTGTGACCGTAGCTAGGCCATGGGCTGTACACCCTGCCGGTTCCGAGTGA
Organism: Ctenodactylus gundi; assembly: GCA_004027205.1. Classification (NCBI taxonomy): domain Eukaryota; kingdom Metazoa; phylum Chordata; class Mammalia; order Rodentia; family Ctenodactylidae; genus Ctenodactylus; species Ctenodactylus gundi. The sequence goes on along the minus strand of PVKB01003213.1, from coordinate 196,243 downwards.
TGTGCTTTCCCATGCCCTAGCTACGATTGAACAGAAGCAAGAGCGGCGCCCCTTTTTAGCGATTGCTCTTCCTAGAATAGGTGGCCGGGACCTCTGCTCCCTTCTCCTGACCTGCGCAGCTATCCCATTGGGCTTTGAAATTGTACTTTACTGAGGGAGGAAGGAAGCTGATAATAAGATGGAAGCCAGAGAAACTCTTCAAGGCGGTTGCGTTATGCATCAGGATTTTCTGATTTCAGCCTGATGTCACTTGCACCCTTGTTGTGTAGCGAGTTCTCTGACCTTCTAGGAGAGAGGCGAGGGGCTTGTGGGATTCAGGGGGCAACAGCTCAATACTGCCTGTCAAGTGGAGTCCTCAGGGCCAGGAGACTTGCTCCTGCTTGGGCATGCAGGCACGCCGTAGTGAAGTAGACCCACAGGTGTGGCTGGTGCCACACACCCACCTGCATGTGGACACGGTGTCTTGGGTGTTTCAGGGAACTGAGGCCACGGGATAGAGGGAAGAAGAACTCCAGAAAGTAATAGTGTCCTCGGTGGTGGTACACAGTTTCTGTGAATCGTCGTCTGTGCTGATTTTCACTTACAGTTGGTGCAAGCACCTGAGTCACGCATGCACCTGTAAAAACCCAGTACATTCATTGTTTCACCAACTCGGACTTTTGTGTATCGTTACTTTGGTTTGTCAACTGCGCCCTCTCTGAGGTGAACAGGTGTTTGTTCACATCTCCCCAGGAAGTTTCACATAAGAACCCTCCTTAAGACTTGCAGTGACTGAGCTCAGTGCTAGCTGCTTCCACTTCCAGATACGCTAGATGTTCTCATGGGTACTGAAAAGCAAACCAAGAGCAAATAAAAATCCTGGTGCAGCGGCTCTGATGGTACAAGCACCGTTGCCCTGGCAGTCGCTGGTTATCAGGCAAGAGGCCGATGTGAAGGGGGCTGTTGCCGCGTACCCTCCGAGTGAGGGTGTGTCATGCTGAGCCACAGAAGACTCCACTGGGAGGGTTAGGAGTGTGTTTATGGGCTGGGGCGTTAAGTGTAGAGGGATGGTGGTGATGAGGTAAGCGAGTAGCAAGGTGGGATTTTCCACGAAGTCAGAGAGCTGTAAAGGAGGAGTCCAGGGGAGGAGTTTGCGTATGTAAACATGAATTGCTGTTGTCAGCAGAAGGGTTGCTCGGCTGGGCTGGTCGTACCTGGGAGATGTACTCAGAGCTGGGCGGCTGTGGATGGGTGCTATGGGGAAGTGGCTCCAGGCCATCTTGATGGGCCGGGCCTGGTTACGCAGGATTTCTCACCTAAGCAGGCTTCTCGGCTTCTCTTCAGCTGGGTGTCCTGAACTGGGCTGGGGAGAGGCCATGGGAAGGGATTTGAAAGACTAACATGTTTTGTAAATGATATTGATAACAAGAATATCAGAAGGATCCTGCAGAGAAAGTATGTTTGTGGTCTCGTGGGCAAGGAATAGACCTGTTACCCTGTCTTCAGACAGCTCTTAAATCACGTACAGAGTGTGAGAGGATGAATTAATTGGTCATGAGTGTAAAACCAGTCTGGTGTCCTCGTTAAGCAGCTCCAGGGGCCTCTGCCTGGTCAGTGTGAGTGGAAGGGAGTTGTCAGAGGTAGACTTAGTTTTGGGTTAGCTGATTTCTGGTAGAAGGGCACAGGTAGGCAGAGTTACTTTGATCTTTTTAAAATCATTTTCACAGAAGGCAGTTTCCTGGGCAATGGGTGATCATTCCTCACTTACAGAATCACCCCAGTAGCCTAAACCACAGTCCAACAATGAAGGCAGGTTGGTGGGATAGGGAGCAGAAAGGGAGCAGAATTCTCTCTGTCACTGAAGGTGCAAATCTTGTTTCTGTGATGCAGGTGAAGCCATATAACGTATATGTCACAGTGGCCTACCCACCCGACACGGACACCCCTGGGTTTGCCGAGGAAAACAAAACAAAGGTTAGCCTTTCTGTGTGTCCTGTACCTGATCTTTTGTGTTCTAAACCCGTTTTCTGGTTTTCTGTGCTCTAGCTTAAGGTGATCACTCACCAGTGTTTTTATTTCCATTCACCCATGTTTTGGGGTGTCTTTTGGGAACATGAGGACTTCCATGAAGTTCTCCAGGAAAATCTTTCTTTTCCCCTTCCCCCTTTCTTTATGTTTAAATTGTTATCAAACCTTCGTTGAGTTGGTCTGTTGCTGGGTCCTTCTCCTCCCTCCCGTTCCTGCTCCCTGCTCCCTCGAGTCAGCTATGTGTTCATCCAGCACGTTTCTACTGCTGTTGTTTTCTTTATATATATGTTTTGTGCTGTGCAAGGTAAAATTTAACTCATCTATTCATTGCTCCCTGTGTTCTTCCTGATCATGGGTTCAGTCGGATTCAGTACTGTGACTTTATAAACAGTATTTATTCATACCCGAGCCTTGCCATAGTGACATTCCCTTCTGCCTTTTCATTTATTGACTTCGTATGTATCCATGTAGCGTATTCAATCCCGAGTCAGACAGAGCTGGCAGTCTCTTCAGTCTACTTCAACAATCTCCTTTTCTATTGCTGTCGTTCTTGCTTCCTGTTTCTTCTGGGGCCATCCTCCTTCCTGGCCCCATCTAGACCTGCCGCTCAGCCATGGCTTTTTTTGTCGTTGTTGGGTTTGTGGGTTTTTTTGTTCCATTGTTTGTGTGGTCATGGGGATTTAGCCCAGGACCTTTGTTCTGAGCTACATCTCTAGTCCTTTTTAGTTAGAGACAGGGTCTCACTGAAGTTGCTCACGTGGGGCTTGAACTTGCTGTCTCCTGCCTCAGCGTGTGGGTGTGTACTTCATATACCCGCTTTCAGCAGTGGTCTCGGCCCTTCTCTTTGCCTTCATACTGTAGGTTCCCGTTTCTCTTTTCCTGTGTTGAATTCCTTGATTTCCACTTTCGTCATTCATCTGCCTTCTTTGGTGGAGCTTTGAGTAGTATCCTGAGAAAGACCACATGGAAAGGTAACATTTATTCCCAACTTGCTTGTCTATAAATAAAGCCTTTATTTTCCCCTCTGCGTGATGGGTGATTTTATCCAATGCAGAATTCTCTAAGTGGGAAATAATGCTCCCTTAGATTTTTAAAGGCCTTTCTTCCTTGACTTCTACTTCTAATTTCTATTGGCAACCCTTGTATAGGACCTGTTTGTTGCTTATTTTTGGAAGCTTTTTGCCTTTTTTAATCTTTATTCAATGTATTTTGAGATGAAATGTTCTCACTTCATAAGCTAGCCACCCAAATGATCACTGTCAACTCATGAGCTTTAGTTCTGGAACATTTTATATTGCTTTTTTAAAATTATTTTTCTCTCTCCAAGTATTTCAGATATTCTTTCTGGCACACATACTAATCAAAATACTGAACTTTCTAGACTGATCCTTTAATTTCCTCTTGTTGTCTTTTATTTTCTATATCCTTCAACTTTTTCTACTGAAATATATTTTTTTCAGCTCTTGTTTCTTTCTTTTTCTAAATTTATTTTCATCAAACCTTTGCCGAGCTGCTTTCGTGGGTTTTGTGCTTTTATGTCTCATGACATTTCCTCTGAACTTTTGGTCCTTCGTTATTTTCATGGTATTGTCATTAGTGTGACATCTTTGTCTGTATTCTGCATTATCATTTTCCTCAGGTTTCTTTTTCTCTGCTGCTGTCTTAGACGTTCCTCCAATGTCTAGTGGCCCCTGGTTGTCTCTGCCTGAGAGATGCCAGTTGGGAAGCTTTGTCTTCTCAGCTTCCTGCCTCGCCCCGCACCCACTTCATCCGTGTCTGCCTTATGCCAGCTTCTGCTCACTTCTTCCCACAGCCTAATCAGTTTCTCCAAAGAGCAGTCGTGGGTGCCCTGCCTTTGGGAGAATCAGGTGGCTGTCTTTGTTCTTAGGCCTAAGCTGGGCCAGAGGTCAGGAAGCTCGCCATGCTATGCTAGCTTTTGCTTAATTTTTGTGTTTCCAACAATGTGCCTCCTAACTATTCTGAGTGGTAGCTGGTGTTCTGGAATTAAGTAAACTGCTGGTCTTCTGCCCTGTAGGGGAGAATGACTCAGAGTATGGTGCTGGGGGCATCCATATCGCATAGCACACCTTAGCATGCATGTCACGTGAAACACCCACTGTCAACCTGACTCAGACACAAGCTTCATACTTTGTTCAGGGGAACACCTTGTTTTCCTTAACACATAGTAGTTGCTCTCTGAGCAAATGAATAGGTGAAGTGAATAAGAAGAAGAAATCAAGCAGGGCTGGAGAAATAGCACAGCAGTTAGAGCACTTGCCTAATAAATGCAAGGCCCTGAGTTCAGTTCCTCAATGCACACACCTGTAATTCCAGCACTCGCTGAGGCAGGAGGATTGCTGTGATCTGGAGACCAGGCTGTCCTAGCTAGAGAGGTCGAGACCAGCCTGGACTACAGAGCAAGGCCTTGTCTCAAAAGAAAAAGGAATCAAGCAGAATTGTTCCTCATATTGAGGATGGTTTTAGTTTTAGATTTTTGTTTAAGATTTGTATTTTTTCTCTTTTACAGTAATGCTTAGTAAACGTGAATCTTCATAGCATAATAATAGGTGCTCATATTCCATGGGCTGTATATTTGCAAAGAGAAAGGTGTTTGAGGTTTAGAAGCTTTTTTTTTTCTCCCATTCTTTTGCCTTTAGCTCTGTCCTTTTAAAAATACCTACTGATTCAAAGAAGTAAATTTAAGCTAAATGTCCTGCCTTAAAAGAAGCACAGATCTGCTAGGCCGACTTGCGGCATTTGGTATGCAGTCTTTTAGATCAAAGCCAAAGCTGACAAAAGCGTGTGGTTTCCACAAATTTTGATTCTTGTTGATATTTTTACCTGTAGTAAAATTTCGGGCAGTTTCTGGTAAATAAATTCTGTGTCGATCTGTGGGCCCATTAGGGGGCGACATGGTACTTTTAAATCTCAAACACATCTTTCTTGGCCATGCAGATCTGTATCTGTGTGTGGAAGAGTGAATGGCTGCTGGAGGGGGTTGGTCCTTCAAAGGGGCCTTTCTCTTCTCTCAGGGTCACCGAGCAGCACCTGACTTTTCTTTTTCCTTTTTTTTTTTTTTTTTTTTTTAAGTTATTGCTAGTAGGGATCTGACCCAGGCCTGGCATGAACTTGTGCTCCTCCTGCCTCTGGATCCCAAGAGTGCTGGAATTACAGGCCTGTGCCACCAAGCCCTGATGAAATACTTGACTTATAAAGTGTTTCACTTTTCTGTTGTAATGCAACATAAGTCAGCTTGTTTTGGCTGCTTTCTGTATGTATTTGACTCTGCTGGGAATTGAGCCTAGCGTCTCATACATGCTAGACAAGCACTCTGCCTCTGAGTATATCCCATTTCTTTTTAAAACTTTTTGTTTTGAGGCAGGATTTTGCTGAGCTACCCAGGCTGGCCTTGAACTTTCAGTCCTCTCACCTCAGCTTCCTGATTAGCTGGAGTACAGGCATGTACCACCATGCCTGGCTATAGTCTAGTTTTTGTTTTTCCAAGCCTACTTCTAAATAAAATTTGTAGTCTCCTGCATCGAAGGCTTTAGTTTGAAAGTCCCTTTAAAGAACTTTCAGCACTCATGTAAGGTAGGACAAAGAAGATTCAAAAAGAGGAAAAAGAGGGAAAAAAGATCCTACTCCCAAGAAGGTTAGCAGATAAAATACAGATGCAGATGTAAATGTGATTTCTATGAAGGCAAGAAGAGGGATGTTGGTTACTGCCAATTAAGGATTCAAAAAGGTATTTGTGAGAGAAATGAGAGTTGAAATGGACCTTTAGGAGCCTTTGCACTGCCATTTTTTTGATTTGAGACAAGGCCTAGTAAAGTTGCTAAAATTGCCCAGACTGGGCTCAGATTGGTGATTCTCCTCTTTCAGTCTCCCAGAGTGCTGGGATTACAGATCTGTGCCACCACCAGGCCTGGCTTGAACCCCTTTTGAAGATCAAAAAGTGAAGATTTGGAGTTGAAGTCAGTTCTGTCACTAGCATACTTACACCCCAATAGAGCACTCCGGTTCTGCTGCCTGCTGATCTGAGAGTATGGCCAGCATAGAGGTGCTGTCCTGAGAGCAGACTTGCTCCGGACACAGATTTGCCTTTGTATACCATAGGTCAAGGGCCGGGCCAGCAGTGGATCCTTCCGGAACTGATACCTGGTGATCTAGTCTCACTCCAACTTCGATGGTTCTCATTAGAGCTGAGGCTGCTCATGTCCTACAGAGAACAAGTACCTCTTTGTCTTGCTTTTACTGACTGAGTGTTCCGCAGTTACCACATAAACAGAAGGTGACTTAGAATCTACATGGGTCTTAGTCTAGAAATGGGAATCTGTTTGAAGGCAGAAAATTGGAATTACTTATAAATTAGAGACTGTAAGACATTTATTATTATTTATTCTCCCAAACTAGTTTTTTTGGTTGTTTGTATTTCTGATACATGACAATCACCTTTAGCTTGAGAAATTGGTGCACGCTCATATCACTCCTTAATTCTTTGTATTTCTCCTCTTGTCTCCCTCTCTCTGGCTGTCTTCTATATCCTCTTTCCCTCTCCACAAAATCTCCCTGCTTTCTACTATCACTCCTTCATTTTCCTGTTTTACTTATATTTTGGGTTTCTCATATTAGAGAGATCATGTCTGATTCATTTCAGTAACAATAATAGTTTCAGAGTACATCTATTTTTCTATAAATGTCTCATTTATCTTTCTTTACGGCAGTGTAGTACTTCATTGCATATATATACACCGTACTTACTTTATCCATTTGTGTGTTAGCTGCCTCCAAGATTTAGCTATTATGAGTTGTTATAAACATGGGTATCTTTGTATTACTGTTATGTGATATTTTTAACACTTTTAGAAAGATACCCAAGGGTGGTATAGGTGGATTAGCTGAAATATGTATTTTCAGATATTTGAGGACTCTCCCTACGATTTCCATAATGGTTATAGTAGTTCACAGTCCCAGCAAGAATGTAGAAAGGTTCCTTTTCCCCTAACCTTGCCAGCATTTGTTGTCTTTTAGTTCTTGATAATGGCCATTCTTACAGAGGTAAGAGGCAACCTTACTGTTATTTGGATTTGCATTTCTGTAGTGATTAAAGGTGCTGAATTTTTTTCAGGTGTTAATTGGCCATTTGTACTTCTGAGAACTATTTTGATTGCCCATTTCTGATTGGATCTTTTATTTTTGGAAGTCTATTTTTTTTTCAGTTCTTTGAGGCACAGTTCTCCTCTGTCTGAGGAGCAGACAGGTTTTTTTCCATCCCAGTGGTTCTGTCTTCACTCTGTTGTTTACTTTGCTGTGCAAAAGCTTCTAAATTTGATGTGATCCTAGTTGTTGCTTCTTGGTGTTACCTTGTATGGAGTAGGTGTTCTGTTGAGAAAGTTCTGTGTACAGTGGGCAAATGTGACATTGAAATTTATATTTTTTCCACTTTCAGCCTTTGGAAACTCGACTTATTTCAGAGACCACAAGTGTTTGTAAACCAGAACAGGTGGCCAAACAAATTGTTAAAGATGCCATAGTAAGTACAATCTGTTTTGCTTTCTCTGATATTTGTGGTTCTGGTATATTTCTGAAAGGGTGTTTATTCAAGGACTTATTTGTTATTTATTCATTCATTTTTGAGACAGGGTCTCACAGAGTCACTGAGTTGCCCAAGCTGGGTTCTGATCCCTTACCTCAATCAAGAGCTTATTTCAAAACCAAAAAAAAATTGTTACATTTTGAGCAGATTCATCATATCTAGTAGTAAACTCTGCTTTTTCTTTCCTTAAATACTTCGCTCATTCAGTATTAAAAGTAGATTCCTGGATACTACTTCTGTACCTTGATCTTAGGAACAGAATTACCAGTGAGAATGTTTGGAACACCTGTTCTTGGAGAAGAAAGTGTTACTTGGTGTGAGGTGTAAGCAACACATAGTATCTGTGGCTTGCTGACTACTTCTTTCTCACAGTATTTTTGTTTTTAGATAATTTTAAGTACCAACTGCCAGGCTCATTGAAGAAGGGATTTTCTCTCCCCTCACTACCTCTACTGTTAGTTTTTCCTTAAGTTAACTAAAAAGAAAGTGCAGCCAGCCTGTGGAGCCCATCATCCTGTCATCAGCGGCTGAGTTTGCAGGGAGTCAAACCCAGGTGTTATTTTTTTGAACAGTGTTTGTGCAACATGCCTTTTGACAGTATTCCGGTTACTCCACTACAGAAATCTGTATACCTCTGAAAGGGTCTGGGCCTGTAAGCCCACGCGGACTTCGGGAAATCTTCAGCATCAGTGGAATGAAAGGTGTCAGCATACAGTGACACTCTGAAAGGAGAGCCACATACGGTTGTGTCAGGTTGCACCCAGCGTAATCCTAGAAGTAGTGACCTCTAAAAAATGGTACACAGAGGTGGGCAGCTTCACCTTGATTTCCTCAAGAAATCTGTGCCACAAGTGTCACAGATGCAAGTTTCATTTTCTTGCCTTTTTTCTTTCTTATCTCAAATCAAAGCAAATTCCCTCCAGGCTTCCAGTGATTTTCAGTAGCTCTTTGAATCTTGGCAGAATTCTTTTTGTGTGGTGGTTTGTGCACTTTTTCTTCCTTTGACCACTTAATTATTACCAAACTCTGAGAACTTTTGTTTCCTTGGGTTATGTATATCGACATTTACCATATGAGAAAGGGAAATTGTAATTTAACAAACATAAAGTTATAATTTATTTAAAGAATGAATAATGAATCCATTGCATTTCAATGTGGTTTTTCTTTGCAAAAATAATTTTTCCAAACAAAAATTCAGGAGAGAGTAACATTGTTTTTATATTTTCACCACTGTTTTAAGGTCTATGTAGACTGTAAATAGAAGTTCTTAATATATATTAGCAGGATTCTCCACTGCTTTTGTGGTCAGTCTGTTGTAATTTGTTGTAAGATCTTTGATTAGAGCAAATGAAAATCAGACTTCACACAGAAATACAGTTGAAAGAAATATTTTAATAGGTTTTTAGATAATTGTAGACTTTTTTATATGAAGCCCAAATTTGACAAAAAGTAATTTTGTAAGAGTTACGACATAAAATTGGAAACCACATCAACGAACTTTTTGTTCTCTGTGACATTAAAATCCATCAGTCTGTATCACACTTTGAGTTGATCTCTTTCCCATTCATGATTTTGTAGCATGCATTAATCATTTCGAAAATATGCGCTCATTGAATTATCAGAAAAATCAATTCAGTCCACATCAGTACTGACCTTATAAAAGTATGGGAAATCTGATAGTCTCGTCATTGTGGCAGATGCAAGATTTTAATCTTAATTTTTCCTTGGAAGTTCAGATTTTAATATCACTTACAAGTGCATCAAGTTGCCTTCCCCTAAGCCATGTGTTCACTTCATTCATTTTCCACAACTATGAATAAGCCTGCGTTGCCCATCAGTGGTTTGTGTGTGTGTGTGTGTGTGTGTGTGTGTGTGTGTGTGTGTGTGTGTGAGAGAGAAAATAATGCTTCAGGTAAAGAAACAAATTCAACTCTTTTTTTTTTGTTGTTGTTGTTTTTATTCCACAGAGTAAGCCCAGGCCTTCACACTGAGCTACATTGCCACCCTAGTTTTTAATTTTGATTTTTAGACAGGGTTTTACTAAGATGCCCAAGCTGGGCTTGAACTTGTGGTCTTCCTGCATCATCCTCTCAGAGTCCCAGGATTGCAGGATTACGCCACCAGGGTCAGTAAGTTGAGCTCTTGAACAATGCACAAGGCTTATTCCTCAAGTGTCCTTTGTTCTTTGGTATTCAGAATATGGCGGGAGAACTTTATCGAGGTTCTCACTTGACTCCTGGAATATATTAGCCACCCCCATCCTTATAGACACATTCCATGGCTCCCAGGAGATGCCTGAATCTGCAGGTAGTACTCAACTCTGTGTATACTGTTTTTCCCTATACACACCTACCTATGAAAAAATTTAATTTTATCAAAATTGAAATTTTTGAAATTGATTTAAATCTAGTTTTATAAATTATGTATTAGATACCCTGGAAAAGGGGATGTTTACATCCTGGGTAGGCCATTTCCAGACTGTGTGGAATTTTGTCATGCTGCTGACAAAAGAGTACACTTTAAAATTTACTGTTTATTTGTGGGATTTTCCATTTAATATTTTCAGGCTTCGACCATGAGTAACTGAAACCAGGAATAAGAGGGTGCTGCTCTATTGAAGAGACATATCTTTAGGGATTGTGATTTAAAAAAATGATTAACTTTTTTATCAAAAGTATTTTTAATTAAAGTGTTCGTGTAGGAAGCAGGAGGCCCTGGCTTCCAGCCCCCAGTGCCACATAATAGCTGGGAATGATGGTGCACACCCATAATCCCAGCATTTGGGAGGCTGAGGCAGCAAGACTGTCGTGAGTTTGAGGCCAGCCTGGGCTCCATAGTGAGGTCATAACCAGCCTGAACTACAGTGAGACTCTGCCTCCAAAAAGGGGGCATTTTAAAGTAAAGTGGACATTAAACACATTTTAAAGTTGTATTTTTCTTGCGTATTTATAACCACAAGGGCATGTAGCAGTAGAGGTGACTGAGGGCTCGTCCTATTTGGCAGGAACACAGATTTGAGCTGATAGCTCAACACTTTTGCTCATCAGTGCAAATGGTGCTGTGGTGAAAAAGCAGTTAATGCCTTAGTATTATTATGGTATTCCTTTTGTCATTGGGGAGCCTCTGAAAGAGTCTTGGGGCCCTCTAGGGACTCTGTGGGATAGTCAGAGACCTGCCCTTCTGCCAAGAACATGTGTCCATCTGTGAGTTTCAACATATGTTTTGTCACCATCTTTTCACACCTACAGTGAATGAACTCTCTTTGTTTCTGGTATCTTGAAGTGATTCCATTTTATACAAGTTTCTCTCTTTTCTCTTTTAGCAAGGAAATTTTAATAGTTCCATTGGCTCGGATGGATACATGCTGTCATCCCTGACCTGTGGGATGGCCCCAGTGACTTCCATCACTGAAGGACTCCAACAGGTGAGCTCTGCCTTGGCTGGCAGTCAGACACGTAAGCAGATGGGCAGATGGCTGGGCAGGACACACACTGCGTGGTAGACTTCCATAATCAACGTCTATGAGTAGACTGTTTATTTTAAAAATGTGAAGAATTAAGGAACATAAACTGGAAAGAAGTGTTCAGTGCTGGGCCCTGTAGCTGGCTAAACCCTGTCTGTCTGATGGGCTGTGAATCTGGGTCTTCAGCTGATAACTACTCCTTCAGGATGTTTCGGAAATGGTAATCTCTGTCTAGAGTAGATTAGGGTGGCCCTGCCTACAAGTAACGTGATCTTAGTGAGTTGGGTCACCAGTGCCTCAGTGACGGGATGCATGGTAAGGATTAAACAGTCTTTCTCACGTGGTGGTACCTCTCCGTAATCCTAGTGCCCTGGGAGGCTGAGGCACCGGTAAAAGTATGTAGATTTAAATAATTTCAAATGTTGATATTACAGAAAGAAGTTCTGGTCACACAGGGACTGCATTCTCCCTGGGCAGTCACCAGCGGGCACAGGTGGCAGCTGCTCCCTTAGAGGGCACATCTCCCCGAGCACCCTGCCTGGGCCTGTCGGAGGCATTTGAGTGTGTACTCACATTTGCCATCCTGCGTTTCTGTACTGCAGACCTCTTCTGCAGAAACCTTCTGTGGTGCCAGTGGGGTGAGGCTTCAATTCCAGGGTGGCACTAGGCCTCCAGCCTGACCCCCAGCTCCCGCTATCACACCCACTAGCCTTTCTGGCCCCCTTTTTTTCTTTTCACTACCCTTCCTGTTCTTTCTGGCACTTTCCTGTTTCCTTGGTCTGACCAACTTCTGATACTCCTTCTGCTCTCGCCTGCAGTTTCACTTTAATAGCACTGTTTCAGCACTGGGTTCCTCTCTTAGCTCTTTGTTAGGCTGTATTATAATTGATATTTTCTTTATAGGGCTCCCCTTATTTATTTTTTAGTATAATGGGCCTTATTTTTTAGAACAGTTTTTAGGTTTATATAAAACTAGGTAGTAAAGTATAGGGTTTCTGTGTAACCCTGCCTATACCCCTCACCCACTTTTCTCTGTTAACATCTTGCTTTAGCACAGGACATTTGTTTCCATTGATGAAATACCATTGACCAGTTATCACCTGAAGTGTGCAGTTTCCACCAGCATTTACTCTTATACATTCCTGTGGGTTTGACAAATGCCTGATGCCATGGGTCTGCCATATAGCATCATGGAGAATAATTTCACTGCCCAGAAGTTCTCCTGGGGCCACTTTGTCATCCATCCCTGGGGCCTTGGGATCCCAGCAGTCTCGTACTCTTTCATGGTTTGCCCTTTGCCAAGCTCACTTTGGTGTTTTGGCATATTTTTCAAACTTATCCTTGTGCCCATTCATAGAGTTAGATAGTTTTCACAAGTTGCTCAGAAAAACAGTGGACTCTTGCACTGCATGATAGTGCATCCCTATAACCTCTGCTACTCAACAGGCCAAAGCTAGAGGATCACTCATTTAAGGCCAGTGTGAGTAACTTAGCAAGACCTGGTTTCAAAATAAAGAGGGCTGGGCATGTAGGCCAGTGATATGACACCTGACTAATGTGTATGAGGCCCTGGGTTCAATCCCCAGGACCAAGAGAAAAAAATAGACCCTCTTTTAGACTTGACCTCTGCACCCTTCCGAATGGCCATCCCTCCCTGTCCACGAGGGACCTTGCCCATTAGCATGTTTACCTCCCTCCCCTAGACCACGTGCTTACCCTGCTGTTGCTTTCTTCTTCAGTAGGCATACCACATTGCCTTCCACACGGGACATGAGGATTTAACTCTCTATTTTCCCCCATTTTTATTAATACATATATGTGCTATGTAATGGCTACAGTGAGCTCGAGTACTCTGTGCACATGTATATCACATCAACACTAGACGCCCCTCCCCATTGCTGGCCCCCCACACCCTTCTCATCCCCCCTCACTCCCACCGTCATGCCCACTTGGTTCTGCAGAACGCCTGTGTTGTGGTTTCCCATATCAAGAAACCGTGCAATATTTAAGATAGTTAATTTTATGTATCTGATTCAAATCACCCCTCTTCAGCTCAGCTTCCCACCCCTAGAATGGGCTGCAGTAGCCGTATCTTGATGGCTCATTTTGGGTTCAGCAGAGCCCTTTACTGGGATGGGTTTTTTTGTTTTTGTTTTTGTTTTTGTTTTTGTTTTGTTTTTGTATCCTACTGTATGTTAAGATTCTTTAGCCTGGCCTGACCGACCAGTCCACATAAGAAAAGAACTATAACAATGCAATTCATGAAGCTTGCTCAGAGGTTCCGGGCTGTGGGCTCTCCTCCCTCCTTGGATGTCGTCCCGGCCCCTAGGGTGGTTTCCAGAGCAGCTGCTTTCCTTTGCCAGACCTTCCTGTGGCCTCCTTTCTGTTTTTGGGGTGCTGCTTCCTCTCCTCGCTAAGCTGAACAGGAAGTTTCTGGTTACATCCCCAACGCTGACGGCTGTGCTCCTGGGCTGCCCTCTTCCCTGCCACCTCTCTCCTCTTTATGCCCTTCTTCCCCCTTCCACTTTGCTGCCTTAGTTGTCTCGTCACTCTGCCTTATTGTCATTTTGACTAGATGTGTATTTGAGAAAACCGTTTTTGGGACTTCATAGATACTATTCACAGCTGAATGTTATATTATGTCATACATGATTATTTTTCTTATTCAAAAAAGCCACCTTTTTGTTTTCCCTACAGTTACCTTTGAACAGTGACCATGTACCATTTCTGTATGTCATAAGTTCATTTTTCAGTTGTCTGCTGACCACCTTCGTCTCTTTTTGGAAGGTTTAGCGATGCAAGCTCCAGGGTCACTACTGTCTTCCAGGAAGAAATTCCACCCCTACCTGGAGCCTGGGATGTGCCATTCAAGCCTGGCCGCCCAGCATTTGGAGGGTAGCTGGTGCTTCCTTCCGCCTTCCTGGTCATCCAGAGGAATCCAGCAGCCTCTCTTTTGTGTTGGGCTCACTGTTTCCTGTATCCCATGACAGTGTCCCTTTGTTGACTCCCTCACTGTGTTTATCTCTTCTAGTACATTTGGGGGAAAAAAAAAAAAGGCAACTGGAAGGCCAGTTTGTGAGTCCTTGAACATTTGAAAATGTATCTCTCTTTGTAGTTTTATGCCTTGTCAAGGTCTCTTTTAGAGTTGCTTTGGTGAGGGTCTGTTAAAGGAAAAAAAGAGGGTAAAAAGATTCGATTAATGGCTGCCTTGATCCTAAAACAGTAATTGCCTTTTTATGTGATTGTCTTTCCAGTTAACAAGAAGCTCAAGCTTGGCAAGTACCCACCCACCTGTAGTCCCATCGGCTTAGGAGATCAGACCAGGCAGGGCACATAGCTCTGCTCCATCTCAAGCAAGAAAAAAGTTTGGAGAGAGAAGAGATAGGTCTCATTTCCCATGAGGGGCTGGCACAGGGGCTCTTTCTTGTGCTCAGAACGTAAAGTTTAAACCAAAGAAGGCTTAATTGTAGTTTGGCTCTTTGGAATGCTGGTGTTAAACTTCCCTACCTAGTAAAACCCTGTACTGCTAAGAATACCATTTTTGTTGCTTTCTATAGTTGGAATTTATTAATTGGAGAAATATTTTGTTATCTCTCTGGCAGGGTCAGTGCTACACAGTAGTGCAGAGCAGATGTATTCTGTTCTCTGAACTTCCTGACATTTACAGAGTTCCATTGTACTTCTTGGAGCAGATTAGAAAAGGTGTCCTAGAAACTATTTCCCAGAGACCCAAATACCTTGAAGTGAACTATTGTGTTGTACTGTTGGATGAGCTGAAAGGTCTCTCTTTATCTTGCAGGTGGTCACCATGGGCCTTTTCCGCACTATTGCCCTGTTTTACCTTGGAAGTTTTGATGGCATAGTTCGTCGCTGCATGATGCAGAGAGCAAAATCTGAAATTACAGACAAAACTGACTAATTCTAACTCTGGTGTGGGGGGGGGGGATTCCAAATAATTTGAACAGCTTGCTGCTACTTGGGACCCAACTTTTGGTCTGTAGACACATTTATCGTGTTTTAGGATATGTGAGCTTGGACCAGTGCTCTTCAGAAACCTGGCAGTGAGCAAAGGGGTAGAAATCCAGCTCCAGAAAATATTATGGATACTATGCAAACATGGAATGGGGGACCTTTTGATCTTTCTGGGCTTTCAAGTGGAGCAGTGGTGGTGTGAAAACTGATAGTATGTGAATAGGGTAAAGAATTCCAGGATGATAATTGGAATTTTTCTATTTATTCTCCACCTCTCCCATAGAGCTAAAGTCTAGAAATACACTTTATAGTACCTAAGTCTTGAGGGCTTTTAAAAAACTTTCCATGAAAGGTGGTTTGTGGGTCCCCCCCCCCTTTTTTTTTTCTTTTTCACTTGGTATATTTTACTCAAGATGAGTTATATGCATTGTCAGTGAATTCGAATGCACTGACATCGTTTTGAACTCAAGACTCTGCTGCCGGTGGAATCTCTTTCTCTTTGATCCCATACAGCTCCAAGGGGGACGGGAAAGGGCAGTGCGGCAGAAGGTAAGGAGGTTGGTCTTTTCCAGTAGGAAAACAGTGCTTTCTTGTCTTCTTTAGACTGATGCTTAGAACTTTTCATGTTTCATTCATGGGGAAAGGCAGCTTCCTTGAATGTTTTCTGAAGAGAAATAAAACTTTTAGAAGCCTAAAAAAGTTTACAGTTTCTTCAGTAGCCATGGTGACCTGAAGTCCTCCTGCCTGTTCCATGTTACTGTCCGTTTGTTCCTCTTTCCCTTTTCCATGCTGCTTGTACTGCTGTGATAGTTCTGTTTTTTAAAAAAGACCACCTAAGATTATTGACTTGACTTTTTAAATTTGTCAATTCAAAAAATAATTAAAAGGGGTGACATTCTCATCCTCATAGCATATATGTAGCTTTTAGGAAAGGCCAATGATTGTGTATTTAAATTTTATTCTTTAAATTCTGGCTAATTTTGAAAATACTCATTTTTTGAAATAAAAACAATTACCCATTTTTATATGGTCCGTCCTCTGACCTAAGAACTGTGCCACATGTCACGGAAGCCAACTCCTCCCTCTGTAGCCCTTGCCACTTCTCAGCCCTTTGAGCGCTGTGTCTAGGTTGCAAGGCCTGTTCATTTCGTGGATTTCTACAGCAAGTGCCTATGATGTCTTGTCTGCCTGCGTCCTGTTCATTGCTCATGCTTAAGGACAGTCACCTTCATCTTGATATCTCTCTCCTCCTCACCAATACAGTGTGCACTCTGCTTCCTTTGGGTAGAGTAGGACCTCTACTTTTGAAGAAAAACTTTTTTTTTTACTGTAAAGAAAAATAATAATATTTGAAGACCTCGAAATTATCACAGTTAGGCTATTTTTGCTTTTGTATTTTTGAAGCTGTTAAGTTACGTCTCCGTGGTATGTTTCTATCAGAATCTGAGAGTGGCAAGCTTAGAAAGTAGAAGTGCAGAAGAAATTATTATTTATTATAATTTGCTTATAATAACTTCATTACAGTTTACATGAGTTTGTTGATGCCAAAATGATTTCATGAACCTTTCCATCTTCTATAGCCAAAGTTCATAAACTATGTAAAGTCCTATTAAGCAGCTGCTCAGAAGGAATAATGGCCGAAGTCTCCTATACATTACCATCTGTACACAGTGCTTGGATTTTGTTTCTTGTGAATATTTCTTGAATGTTGGCACCCTCTGCTGATCTGTATTAAAATCTAGTCAAAGATGGCATCAGATTTAATAGAATTAACCATTTCACAGTAGTATTTCAGTAGATACATTTTTCACATTATTATCAAGAGACGGTACTGTTACCCAAGGCAGTGTGCTGCCACAGCAAATTGAAGAGACCTGTCGTGTTGCAGGCGATGGCGTGAGAGCAGGCGTGCTGAGCTCCGACTGTGACTGAAGGGCTTTGCCCACGTCCTGCGTCCAAGAACTCAGAGCCCAGCCTTGCTTCTTTGCTCTACATTTGGTTCTCTAATTCGTTAGCAAAACTTGACCTGACTCAGGGTTCTGGTAGCGTCTGTGTGTGCCACTTCATGTGCCTGTTATTTTGCTTGGAGAAACATCGGTGAGTTTGATTATTGCCTGAACTCCAAGGAGGAGTTTTGTGATAACTGGTACATACCTCGTGTTACCTTTATAAAATCAAACAAATTATGAATTTGAAAACATGTCTGGCCTAGAGGTGTGGAGTAAGGAATTGTAAACATTTAAGCAGCATTCCACAATATTCTGACTCCATGCAGAAAGTGAAAATTGTACCAAGAAAACTCAATTTTTAAAATCTGTTTTAGCTTAGTTCCCATGTATCTTGCTTTTCTATTCAGGGAAGGAAGAGCCAACTGTTAGGGAAACTGTTGACTATTTTTTAATGACAATATTGATTTAACACATACTAGGATGAATCTTACCTACTACAGTAGAAGTTTTTGTTATTATCTTACTGTTGCTGTTGCTGCTGGTGGTGTTTGAACTCAATACCTTGTCTATGCCCAAGCTCTCCCACTGAGCTATACCTCTAGCCCTAGAAGCTTAGTTACGATTCTGTTGAAGTGTTAGCTCTCTCTGGTGACCACCCACCAAGCACTTCCATGTAGCTCAGTTCTGAAGTGCCTGCGCTGCTGGAGTTGGTGTGAGATTTTTTTTGTATTGTATTTGAGAATATATTCCTTTACAAATTAATATCCTTCAGCCATATAAGTTCCAAAATATGTTCAAGGATCTTTCATAATTAAAATATGCATAAAAACAATCTTCTTTTCTCTGTACAAAAGCAGAAATCACAGGCTGGAATGTTGCCAGTGGTAACAGCTTGCCTGGCACATGCAAGAGCCTGGGTTTGATCCTCAGCACTAATGTATATATATATATATGAGTTGTTTCTTCTACATATAATTCAATAACAGTTAAAAGTTTAATGTGCTTGTATGCTGTTTTGATGGTCTCTGCATTAATATTTACATATACTTAGTTATCAATATTTAACTGGTTCTGTTAAACCACATATTATTCTTGCAAGTAAAACTTTAAAAATCTGTTTCTAACATTAGATGGTAAAGGCACTTTGGTTATAGTTGCTTCAATTCAGAGAATTGTATGTTTTTGTCTTTTTAGAAGGCAGTATCACATTTTTTTCCTGATTTATGTTATCAGGCTTAATTTTATTATAGCCCATTTTATTTGAAACATGTGTGACTTGAGGCCACTTTTTAATATTTGTACTTTTTGATGTAACATGCTTTGTATCTTATTTCCTTTAGTTTGTAGTAATTGAGCTTTTAAAAGTACCTGCTAATCATAACTTTCTAACTCTAGACTTAATCTTGCTGTTCAGATTGTAGTTCAGTGTAGCTGCAGATTGAAGATTTTATATTTTTAAGAGGAGATCGTTGCTATTACATTTTATATTTGGTTGATGTGACAACCCTAAACACATTTTTAAATTGACAAAAGAATAGATGGCTATTTTGATACATTTTAGGACTTGTGTTTGCTACTTTGAAGCTTTTGTGGCAGAATTGTAACCTAATTTCTTATCTTGTATTTCTGAATCAAAAGAATAATAAATGGGGAATAAGCTTTACAGATCTGTGAACTTATTTTTCTAGAAAATTTTTTAGACTACTTCAGCAAAACACAAATATTTCCTAGAATGTTATCTTGACTTGGCATGCTAAACATTTCACAAGGCCTGATTTTTATCGTTTTTTTAGGAAGTAATATTTTTGGAGTAAATACATGATATTATGAGCTTTTGTTTCAAATATTTTCTGTTTGTAGGGCTGTGATATAGGATACAGGACTACAAGTTTAAGAAATGTGAAGTTTAAGCCTCATGTGGCAGCACACTCCTGTAACTGCTCTTGGGAGGCTGAGGCTTGAGGATTGCAAGTTTGAGGCCTGCCTGAGCAATGTAGTAAGACACGATTTCAAAATGAAAATTTTTAAAAAGGGCTGGCAATGTTGCACAGTGGTACAGCACCTCTGAGTATGGTCCTTAGGACTGGAAAAAATCTCCACACTCCAGATGATATTTGCACATTCAGCAATAACTACCTTCTAGCTCAAAGGGCAGCAAATTGTGTTAAGACTGAGCCCGTAAAAGGGCACGCCGTGATGTTCATTAGTTCTTAGAAAAATTTGGGTCATGTTGAAAGAGCTTTTTGAACTTGCTGGTGTGCAAGCATAAAGATGAGCCATTTACACTCATAAATGGCATGTACTATTACTGTAATTTTTAAGTTTAGATATTAATTTGTCATTATTTCACTCCTGACTTTATAACCTCTGCTTCTCTTCATTCAACGTGTATGTTGTTGTTGAATACGAATGATGAGCTCACGGTCCGCCCTGCGGACACAGTGCAGCAACAACAATTTGTCCATCCGTCACACTGGTTACCTTTCTGGTTTCTTCAGCATCTTTCCTCCTTCAGCCCTTTGGTGACTCTGCTGTGTCATTGTAAGTTTTCCTGGAGGCAGTGGAGAGATCTCTGTGTTCCCTTCTTTAGCTTCCGGCCTCTGAGGTTTATGTCACAAATATTTGAATGCTAAGCCTTGTTGAGGCTGAGAATGCACTAAGGAAAAATAAGGTCCCTTCCCTCAAATAGCTTATGATTTTGTGCAGGAAATAGTTTACGATTTTGTGTCAGATAGTGCACAGTGATCAACAGAGGTATGATTCAGATAGCAAAGCTGACACTGCATACCTAACAGTTGACTGTCACTGTTGAGTGCTGTATGTGTTTTAACTCATTGAAACCAGACAATAGCCATATTAGTAGTCGTATTTGTATCTGGATGTTATGAATGAATGTGCAGACACAAGTAAATGACTGGTGAGTGCAAGGTCACAGCTGTCAAATGATAGGGCCAGGATTCAAATTCAGGTTCTCTGGTTCTAAGCTCCTTGCTTCTATAGTAAGCCACAGGTGGAATCTGAAGCGTGCCCATGATGTGTGGTTGATCAGAGCAATGAATACAAGTTTGCCAGGTGAAAAGTCTAGATTTATTTCAAGGTGATTAGTGATTACGAAAAAGTAAAAGTTGGGGGAGATATTAGCATACACAGAGTGACTGAAATATACATTGAAAGTTTGAGTTTTAAAACTTGTTACGTTGAAAGATACGTTGCCATTAATGACCCTGAAAACACTTTTTTGCTTTCAACACACTGTCATTCTGGCATTTCCAAGAGTACTTGTTGGGATTTTCTTTCCTGTCTTTATGAGGTGTGGTCAAAAAAGCAGTGAGTGCTGCTGCTGGGTGTCACCCAGAGGAAAAGCAGGCTCATAAAAACAACGTGTGTCCTCATCTACCTTACCAGGTCTGGCACTGCCACTTCCAACTCTTCCCCAAAGTCAAAGTAACATTTAAGGGTAAACATTTTGAATCAGTTCAACACGGTGGAGTGGCCATGACAACACAGCTAAAGATGCCATGAGGATTTCCATTATTGCTTCAGAAAGTGACAGTGTGTTCGAAGGAGTATTTTGAGGGGGATTAATGGCAATGTGTATTTTACTGCAATAAATTTAAAATTTGTAAACACTGAGTTTTTAATCACATATCATATTTCTGATACAACCTATGTACCTGTGAGAAAGAGTGAAAGGGAAAGGTTGGCAAGAGGCTTGGCTAGATCATACCATGCAGAAGAATGAGATTCTAGCTTTTGAATTGCTGAGCAGCAATATCAAATAGCTAGATTTAAAAAATACCATGGTACTGCCTAAAATTCAGTTTAAAAGTTGCTAAATCCACAGGCCTTGGTCCTTGGCTTCATTAGTTTGAAAAATACTGTACTAGAAACCTGGGTTGAATTGTCACCCTAAAAGATGTTGAAACCTGTATTTTCCTTGGAAATAGGGTTCATATAGATATATGTACAACGAGGATATAAACTAGGTGTGGTGGAACACACCTGTAATCCCAGTACTTTGCAGGACTGCAGGATTGTGAGTTTGAGCCTAGCCTGGGCAACTTATTGAGCCCTGTCTCCAAACATAAAAAGGGGTTGGGGATGCAGCTCAGGGTGAAGGTCCTGAATTCAGTTCCCTGTACTGCCAAAAAAGAAAGATAAAGCTGTTAGCTATTAGTAACAATCTTAACCCAGTATGAGTGATGATCTTATAAGCATATAGAAAACATCCTCTGAAAGGCGGCCATGTCATGACAAGCAAGATCAGGAGATGCAGCTGCAAGCCCAGCAGCATCAAGAATCGGTGGCCATCACTGACTGTGATGTAGCAGTAGAGGAGGAGAGGTTGTTTCCAGAATGTCACGGGAACACATGCACAGGCATCTTGATGTGGGACTTGTGGACTCAAGAGAACATGTATTTCTGTCTTAAGACACCCAGTTTAGTTGTCACAGAAACCTTAGAAACATGTGAACCTTGATTTTTCTGTTTTCATTAATATCTAGGGGATTGTACTCTTGCGCTGAGTAGCATATGAGAATAAAAGTTACTGCACAGAAGAATGTAAATTCTTCATGTATTTTCCTTCAGTATAATTACTTAATACCTTGTTTGGTCTTAAGATTGATTTTAACCCAAGAACAGGTGTTTTGGGGGAAAGAAGATAATTCCCACTTTTAGTTCATTTCACTTTAAATGCCAAGTCATTAGTTTGAAAGAGAAAAGTTGCCACAAGTAAGTTTGGTGTGCTCTGTTTCGTAAATCAGAAGGATTGTTTGTCCACCATTCAACTTTCACAACAGCAGTGACTTATTTGTAGTTTGTTGTCTTGTTTTAAAGGTTGTTATTCATCCTAACAGCCTTTGAGGTTTAGCAACCACCATGAATGAGCCAGAAGGATGTCTAAGGTAAACTAAGGCTTTTTGGTTTAGATTTGGTGAAAGTGTTTCCTGGTTACACGGTGGTTTGAGAGCACAAAGTGGACAAGTGAGATATGATCACTGACACAAAAGATAAGCTATGAGCATGTATGAGTGAGGAACAGTGTTGCTAGAGCTTATGCAATGCTTGCGTACCGAGTATTGAAGCTGTTTGCAAGAGCATGGTACTATTTGGCATAAGAATTTAGAATGTGTAACATATGTGAAATTAGAAATTAGCATTTTTAGATAGCTTTTATTAGACCTGTCACATTTGGAGGGTAGGTGCACAAAACTAGGAGTTCAACAAAGGGCGTCATACTGAGCTGCATCCCCAGCCTGTCTTAATCTTTTCCTTTTATTTTGAGACAGGGTCTCACTAAGTTGCTGAGTTGCCCAGGCTGAGCTTGAACTTGGAATCCTTCTGTCTCAGCTTTCCCGAATACTGGGATTGTGGGTACGTGATCTATTGTTTTTTTTAAGGCAGTTCATTTTCTTTTAAGTAGCCTAATTTGCATGGCAGGTCTTTCAAAACTTGAACCCGTGATTTCTGGTAAGGGTCTGGAAGCAGGGGGAAATTAGGAATTTTGGTATGATGAGCTGTGGCTCATCCTAGGTCTGAGATAAGAGGGAGTGGCTCCACGCCTGCCAGTCTCCTCTTGAGCATCAAGATTATCAGATTATCGGGGTATGAGCCACTGCTACCTACAATCATCTGAGGCCTAGTCAGGGTCCCACACAGAGACATTAGGTTTTTCAACTCTGTAGTGAGTTTATTTTGTTTTGGATTTATTTGCACTTCATCTAGGGTCATAGTTTTTAACCTAAAATAACCTGAATGGTTATTAAAAAACAAACAAAAAACCCTCATTTGCCTGTGAGTTATCACTTTCCATCTTCTCTTTCTTAACCTCATTTTAAATAAAAATGTTTAATAGCTGGAAAGATTTGGTGTGTACTTAAGCAGTATGTTCATTTTTGAATTTCATGAACTGAAGGAATATTTACATTGATGGTGGATGAAGAGAATGTTTTGAATAATGCAGTTAAACATTAACCAGCAGGTGGCGAAACCTGGCAATGAAAAGCTTTTTGTTTAGAAAATGAAGAAAAATACAGCCCTTTCAGACTCTTGATACAATCTCCTTTCCCTGGGTCTTGATCTTTTCTCTTTTTGGTGCCACACTATTGGTGGAACCCAACCAGGCAAAGCTGGGGAAAGGGCTGTGACCCCTTGGCTCTTCTAAATCTTCTAAAATCTTGGAAAGCAAGAAGTGTGTGGTGCGTTTGTCTGAAGGTTTCCGGCACAGATGTGGTCAAGAACTAACAGGAGCGCTTTCCTGAAGCTGTAGGTTTTAGCCAAGAGGCCACATACAGAACTGATCTGGGAAATCCCATAAAAAGAGACTGGACGGGAGTAAAGATTGGGGAGCTTCTTTCTTTGGGAATAGAGGACCTATTTCCTTCTGATTGCCCCCTTTGCGGTAGTACTATTTGTTTTTCTGCTTTTTCTCTCATTTGCTTACCCCCATGCTGGGTGTTAAAAGTGTGAAGTATTTCAATTCCTCCTTTACTAGTTTTAGGGTTTAAGGCAAAGTTCTGAGCTGGCCTGGAGGTGCATACCAGTAAACCCAGCACTTTGAGAGGCTGAAGGAGGATCACACGTTCAAGCCCTGTCTGGAGGAGTTGGCAATTTGGCAGACTCTGTTTCCGCTCAGAGTGAAGGCCCTGTCTTCAGTCCACAGTACTAGGGGCAAAACAACCCTTCTGAGATTTCTAAACTGTAATGTTATGGAATTAGTACAGTATCTACTGTTTTTATGAGATTGTGTCTTACAGTTCAGTCCGTAGTATGAGGTCTACTATTTCTGTGAGAACGTGTATTCTAGGTCAGCCTGTACCCAGGGTCTTATCTCCAGGTCAAGTCTCCTTCCCCTCCATGGCCGTCACAGCCATGACGAGGGCAGGACAAGAGATTTGTACGAGGGTACCCTTTGCTATGTGAGAGAAGTTGGCATGGTGGCAGATAAAAAAGGGTGGATATGGTAAATGAAAAAAATGCAGTGTGACTTCTTTTGCTTAAAAATGTTTTAAATGGTTTGATTTTAGACTAGGAAAAGATATCAATGTATTTGTACAAATTTGTCATTTTTCTATGACCACAATAATCCAATGTCCTTATGTATTTATACTTGAGCTCTATTAAACTGCTGCGCTTTCAGTAAACATTTTTTTCTTGGTGCTTTGTCAAAGACAAATAAAAAAATAGTTAAACATGCCCAACTTGTTTGTCTTCTTGTGCTTTTCTGTTAGGAGGCTATTCATGCTGGTGAATTTGTGTTGCTGGCGCTCGTGAATCTATATGTGTATATGCATATCATTTGAGAAGACGAAGCCATTCGAGGAGATATTTAAAAAACCCACCCACTCACCGAGCGTGGGGACAGTGGCCTGTAAAGCTCCCTGCTGCACTCGTCAAGAGTGCCGTCCTGACCCGCTAATTAAAGTGTTAGGCGCAAAGTAAAGGCGTTCACTGAACTGCCTTCGCGCCTTTGGTTCACGCTCCTGGGGTCTCCCCAGCTGCCCCTTCACCGGCCGGCAGACTCAGTCTGGCCTTGCCCATCAACGTGGGTGTTCAGGTCGAAACGAGCCAGGGTGCGCACGCATGCTCCGTGGGGACGCCTAGGAAGCAACTTGAAAGTAAATACCAGGCGTGGGGCTCCCCGCGACACTCGTCAGCCACCGTCCACAGCAGGGCCGCGCGGAGGTCCTGCGGCTCAGGGTGCGCACGCTGCCCCCCCGGCGGGCCACAGGGCGCCGGGGAGCTGCGGTGCGCGGGCACACACGGACGCACACACGGACACACGCGGAGCGCGGGAGCTCAGGGCCAGAGCGCGCACACGCGCGCGCGCCTCCCGGGCTCGTTCCGCCCCCGTCGTCGTGGCGCACCCACGCGGCGCCGGCCACGTGCGGGCCCCGGGCCTGGCGCCCCCGGCGCGCGCCGCGCCCCCCACCGGCCGCCCGGCGCGCGCCCCGCGTCCCCTGCCGGGCGCGCGGCGCCTTTAACCCGGGGACGGGCGCGGGCGGAGGCGGGCGGCCGCGCGGCCCCGAGGAGGGCTCTTTCTTTCTTCTTTTTTTGAATGAACAGTCGTGACGTGCGCACAGGAAACCAGGCGGCGGTGCGGAGAATGAAGTCAGAGGCCCCCGCCCCGCCGGCGGCTCCGCGCCGCCCCCTTCCTCCCCGCCCCCTCCCGCCCGCCCGCCGCCCGCCGCGCGCCCGCCGCCGCCGCTCCGGGGCCCGCCGAGCCGCCGAGCCGCCGCCGCCCGCCAAGGTGCCGCGCGCCGGGCCCGGCTCGCCGGCCGCCGTCACCGATCGGCGCGGGCTGCGCGGCGGGAGCCGGAGGAGGCGGCCGCCGTCCGCGCCGCCCGCCGCGCAGGAGCAGAGGGAGGAGAAAGGGTGCGCAGCCCGGAGGCGGGGTGCGCTGGTGGGGTGCAGCGGAAGAGGGGTCCGGGGGGGAGAACTTCGCGGCAGTCATCCTTTTTAGGAAAAGAGGGGGAAAATACAGCCCTCCCCCACCACCTCGGTCCGCGCACCGCACCACACACAGCGCGCGGGCTCCTGGCGCTCGGCACCGGCGGCCCGGCGCGTCCTGCCTTCGCGTACCCAGCAGCGCTTTGGAAAATGCATTTGCTGTGCGGAGTGTGATCAGAAGAGGATTCCTGCCCCGGGCCCGGCTCTCCCGGGGAGGCGTGGAGCGGCCCGGGGGACGGACACCGTGTCTGTGGCCGCGCGCCTGGGTGCGTGTGTAAATTGCCGAGAGGGGGAAAATCACAGGACCTCTGCGAACGCTGGATTGGAGATTGTAATTCATCTGCCGCCGCGCTGCCTTCTTTTTCCGCGTGCTCTTGAGATCTCCGGCTGGGATGTCTTCGGATTGACATTTCGGTGAAGCAGGCGTCTGGGAATCAATCTGGAAATCCTAATTTTTACCCCCCGCCCCCAGCCCAACTCCCAATTCATTTGGAACTTTCAGAGCAGCTTTTGTAAACGGAGAGTTCCGAAGATTGATGGGATCGTTGCCTTATGCATTTGTTTTTGGTTTTAGAGAAAAGGAAACTTGACAGAGGATCATGCCGCCCTTAAAAAAGACAAGTAAGTTCTCTGCACAGGAAATCGGTTTAATGTAACTTTCAGTGGACACGTTTGAGAATTCTGGCTTTCAGTGCATCCGAGTAAATTTAATTTCTAGGCGGTTCAGTACGTTCTTTCGGGAGGCGTAACTTGCAGTGTGTATGCCCTGCTCTCACCCGGTGCGTTGAGGAAAATGCACCTGATTTTGACTTACTAGGTTTTATTTTTACCTGAACCTTTCATCATCGCGGAGGAAGTAGACTGATATTCATACTTAATAATAGTGCCTCATGAAATAAAGATCCGAAAGGAATTTGAATAACAATTTCCTGCATCTCATTCCAAGGGGGAAACACCGGAATCAAGTGTTGCGCGTGGCTGAGGACACCCCCTCCTCCAAGAATGCAAAGCACATTCAATAAAATAGCTGGATTATAACTATTTTTTTTTCTTTCGGGGCCGTGGGGTGGGAAGCGCGCCAAAGGTGCTGTTGGTACCCGGCTGCTCTTCCTCGAGAGAAGGATGGCGCACGCCGGGAGAACAGGGTATGATAACCGGGAGATCGTGATGAGGTACATCCACTATAAGCTGTCACAGAGAGGCTATGAGTGGGACGCCGGAGACGAGAGCGCCGCGACCCCGGGGGCCACCCCTGCCGTGGGCTTCTCCTCCCTGCCGGGGCGCAACTCCCCGCCCGCTGCGACCCGAGACCCGGCTGCCCGGACCTCGCCGCCGCCTCCCCCGGCCCTCCCCGTGGGCGCCGCGGGGCCTGTGCTCAGCCGGGTGCCGCCTGTGGTCCACCTGACCCTCCGCCAGGCCGGCGATGACTTCTCCCGCCGCTACCGCCGCAACTTCGCCGAGATGTCCAGCCAGCTGCACCTGACGCCCTTCACCGCGAGGGGACGCTTTGCCACGGTGGTGGAGGAGCTCTTCAGGGACGGGGTGAACTGGGGGAGGATTGTGGCCTTCTTTGAGTTCGGTGGGGTCATGTGCGTGGAGAGCGTCAACCGGGAGATGTCGCCCCTGGTGGACAACATCGTCCTCTGGATGACCGAGTACCTGAACCGACATCTGCACACCTGGATCCAGGATAACGGAGGCTGGGTAGGTGCATGTCTAGCTGAATGAGAATGGGGGGGACCCTGGGGTGAAGTGGAGGCTGTTATGCCAATGAAACAAAACCGGGTTTGTAGCTTTCTTCCTTCGCTGGTCCTCTGGACAAATCTGCACCTTGCCAACCCAACTGGATCATTCCTCGCCGCCAAGAGTGCTTACCTTGCTTGCCAGCCTTTGAGGGTAAAGATCCCTCGTTTTCGATCCAGTAGGATGCTGTGATAAGTGGTAGCCCTTCGGTGTTTTTCCTATTGCGGGTTCAGGAGTTCTCAGCATCAGAAGGTACCTGGCCTAAGTAGCTTGTTGAAATTGGAGATTTCAGGGGTTACTTATCGATCAGGTCCCCAAAGTGGAGCCCTGACAGGTGTGTATCTTAAACAAGCCCATCCACCTCCCTGTGAAGTCGTCAAGTCTTCTGGGTACTAAAATTTGAGAACCACCCAATGAGAGGACCAAAGCATGCCTTTTCAGATGGACCTGGTGATATTTTCCTGAAGAAGAAAACCAATCTAGCTCCTTTGCCTGGAGAATTTAGCGGTCCTTGTAAAGAGGTTAACGTCGTCTTTGTTCAAGTTCGTGCACTCCAGTCTACAGTGTGCCGTATTCCCAGGGGAGGTGATGATGTGGGTTGGAAAACATTAGTCCATGAATTCTATGCTTTATCTAGTTGATGGCAGGTTTGGCATCTACCATATACTTTGTGTTCCTTCTTGAGGTATTTTTGTTTGTTTGCTTCTTTCTTTCTTTTAAGACAAGGTCTCACTGTAGACTAGGGTGGACCTGAACTCATGGCAATCCTCCTTCTTCAGCCTCCTGAATGCTAGGGTTACCGGTGTGCACTACTACCACACCCAGCCTGTATGATGCTGGGGAATAGAACCCAGGGCCTTGGTGCTTGCGAAGCAAGCTCCCTAACTACAGAACTCCTCTCCCAGACTCACACTTTGTGTTCTTTACTCACGTATGATTTGAACTTTAGTGTCTTCTACTTTTCACCATCTAGAATCCCCATAATGTTGTGATCTCTTCTGCTGAAAAAGCCTGCAGCTAGAGTAGCAACTTAGGTAGGAGTGATTTCTAGCGGTGGACCTTACTTCAGTTGAAATGACTGCTCTCTGTAGCTCCAAAGAGCACCTGTGAGGTGATTTTTCACTTTAGATTTTGCTAACTAGTGCCCATCGTTTCACTGTACAGTTTAACTTTTCCATGATTCCTTGGGGTAGGGGAGCAGATACTAAGACCAGGTTTATAATTAAGATCTACACTTTCTATCTAAAAAATAATTATAAAGGCAATAATTTTGTCTGAAGTTTTTTAGACTTTTAATTGAAGAGTTGTCTTTGAGTAATGCTGCAATTCCATGCTTCCCTTTTATTTGGGAAGAAAGATGAGTATTTTATAGGAGTAATAGGCACAAAACGCCTACAATGACTACAAGTGGATTAAATGTCAAGAAGTATATATTTTTTACTACAATTTACAAAATGGCCTGATATTCAGGACCCGCAAGAGAAAAGGCCAAGAAAAGTAGGTGAATGATATGACACCTGACCTTTTTGACCATAGCTGACAGAAAACTGATGTTACTGTTTAATATTTAAAAGTAAAATTCACTAAAACACCCCAGCTTAATGTCCTTAAAATTCAAATGCTTTGTATGAATTGTTTATTGAGATGCTACATTATCTGATAGTAATAACAGAAGAATTTGCTAATGGGTGAAAATAATATTTTTGTTAAATGTTTAGTTAAAAGTAGGTGGTTTGATTTTAACCACTTTTTCACCAAAGAGGTAGGGACTTCCAGACTCCAAAGGGTCACTTTAAAACCAAAGTGAAACTGGTTTAATTGTTTTACTATTTCATATTCTTACAAATACTTTGACTTTTCCTTAAATCCAAGGTGATATCATCTACCAACTAATTCAATTAAAAAGGTGAGAAATAGGACTATATGTTTGTGTTTGTGATAGAAATGTAGGTACAACCTTCACTTTGGTTAAGTGAGTTATTTGGTTGTAGAGTATGTTAACATCTCGTACAATCACGGCTTTTAAAATGAGGGATCACTGTTTTCCCCTCTCACAATCAGGCTTTCGGTGTAGAGCCTATCTTTGTGGTCAGCAGGTAACTGAGTTTGAGGAATGTAAGGGCTGCACTTTATGATGCCAAACCACAGTGACATACTGCAGAACACGATAAAAAATTTTGTTTTACAAAACCTCTTGGAGTAAAAAATAAATCATTAGAACCACAAATGGCTGATGGTAAAAACGTGTAATAGTTTTGAGAGCAACACACAGATGGATGGATTATATAGGAGAACAAAAGAATTGGGCAAAAAATGTGTTGAGGAGATGTAATCATATGCGGATTCTCTGGAATAAAAGTGGTAGTGTTTTGAGATTTATAAAACACGAATTACCTATCATTTTAAGTGTGTATATCAGTCTAAATTTTTATTTTAGGCACTTGCTTTACAGATAGATTTTTCTCTGGATTTGCACCAGTCGCGGTTGTAACTCTAATAATAAGTTGCATCTTACAGTGTAATTTTAATAACAATGGGAAAGTTTCAGAAGAGAGCTAGCATGTTTTCTTGACATGAAACAATGATCTGCATTATTTCCAGAGCTCAGTGAATCAGTTCATCTATGGAACACTGTATTGAATACTTGAGGCTTTAAACTCGAATCATGTTTTCTTTTTCTTTTTAGCTACAGTTAGAACCTTCGGAGGCTGATGAAAACTGTTTGATTTCATGTTTCAAAACATGAAAAGAGCAGTCCTTGGGATGGATGATCAGCCTCCGAAAGGTGGCCTCGGATGCCTATAAATTAAATACTTACAAGTAGTATTTAGATATAGAATGGGATGGGCCTATATTCCTGAGTCTGAATAAGGCAGTGTGTGGCATCCAGAAACAGGAAAGAGGGAGAAACGAGAGACCAAAGTTTCAAAAAATGTTGAAGACTTGATGGCTCAAGCCTGGTTCTCAGATTGGACGTCACCAGGGAGGTTCTGAGGGACACAGAATTCCAGGTCTCACCTCAGTACCCCCGAGTCAAAATCTGTCTATTACATGCACATTAAAGAGAGAGGTGCTGGCTACTATCTTTGATTCCTGGAGGAGTCTTTTAGGAAGAATCACATTCTGGGATGGATTTTGCAGTGACTCTTTCCAGCGGCCTCCTAGGTCCACAATTATTACCGGCACTGCTGAATATTTCCTGGCTGTCTTTTAGAATGATCTGACTCTCAGAAAGAAAGAAATTGGAATGAAAAGAAGGTGGAAGTACCATAAGTCCAGTTTTCTCAAGAATGTTCTTCATATACAGTTGGTATCGGCATCACTGGTCTCATTAAAGTCGATAGCTTTTTTATTTCAATTAAAGATTGCCCCTTCTAATGACTCTAATAGTTATTATCATATCCCCTTATACCATAGTTTAAATTCTGTAGAGTTAAGTGACCCTGCAATTGCTCCGAGACAAAGGAACTCTTGCCAGCAAAGGCTGAGATACTGGCAAGTTGATGGTGAATGAAAATTGTTGTCAGTAGCGTCTCCAAGCTGATAAGTGTGATGACCTGCTTCATGTCCTGCAAGGACTGAGAGGAGATGTGTCCCAGTGGAAGGATGGGATGCTCCACAGAAGAGACTTTAGGAGGCTGGCTGCATTCTGTTGATTGAAATGGTGGTTTGACTTTCTTGTTTGTTTTTGGTCTTTTGGGGTTGGTGGTTTTGGATGATAGGAACGTAGCTTTCCACACACAAAAGGGGTCAGCTTCCCTTTCATTGGTTAGTCAGTAGGCAGTTTCTCTTTCTTGAAGGTAGCTTTATATTTGATTAACTGGAAAACAGCACCATTCTTATGCCAGTGTACAAATGACATAAAGGAACATCATTTTTCTAGTGGCTGAGTCTCTGCTGCGGATGGCCAATTTTGGCAGCAAAGTGATAGGATTAAAAATAGCATGTTGATGATCTAGTCTTAAATAATATATTTAATGATGAGTTCTCCTTGGGAAAGTGCATCTTTCTGCCTACTAAGAATCATATGACCCCTTTCAATAATCTACTCTGTAGGGAAAAAAATACATTATTGCTCTGAGAGCTTTCAGTCATGTGCTGTTGAGTGATTATATTTCTGGATCTTTATAAAATTTTTCAGTTCATTCAGCTCTTATTTCCCTTTTAGGGCTTTTGTTGCTACTTGATGTCCCTTGCAAACGTGTGTGTGGGGGCACACGCGTGCACACACCCAGTTACTTTTTCTTTGTGCTTTCTAGTAAGAATACACTACTCTTTTTAGCAATCCTTCATTGAGCTATACATGTCAGATTGCTTAAATGTTATTGGGCTGTACATACTATACGAGGTAACAGAAAGCCACAGGTTTAAAAAAAAAAAAAGCCAGGCCAACTTTTACCACTTTTTCTCATCTCTGTTCCCAGTCCTATGATAGAACACTCATGGATTAAGCATGAGGGTATCTCCTGTATTAGTGGGGTGTCTCCCACAGAGCACACTGCCCCACCTGTTTTAAGTCAGTCCTGTCTAAGCAGTAGTTTAGCAAAGCAGTATTTCAGCAGGAATGCATTTGTGCTAGAAAACAACACTGTCTTTGTAGTATACGAGTAGAACGTTTTCTTTTCCCCCAGAGATATATTGTATTTGGAGTTCAAAGGTTCTGCTAAACCTTTTTAAGGTAATCTAATATCACCTTATTCAGGTATGGCAGTGACCTCTTGATCTGGTCACACTGTCCCCGAATTCCATATAGAGACCACTCAGTGAATTCACTTGCTTGTGAAGTTTCTCTTTCCCTCCTCTTGGGTTGACTCAAATGAACATTGACATCTAAGTAGGATGAATGAAGAAAATCATTCGAGGAGTGAGACAGTAGTTCCACAGACAAGATGGCGAGTCTCACATGTGTTGAGCCCGGGATTAGTCAGGCATATGAGAAGGAGCGTTTGCCCTAACCTGAGAGAACACACAGGCTGGGGTTACAGGTTTCTTGATTAAAAAGTCATAGAACATAAAGCCCACACCATGATATTAGATGCCAGGTTTTTATACTAGAAGGAAAAAGAAAATAACTAAGTACATGTTGTTTTGTATGTACTTCAGTCTCTAAATCAATTATTTCTGGAACTGAGGTGTAGCTCAGAGGTTAAAGTGCTTGCCTAGCATACGTAAGGCCCTGAGTTTAATTCCCCAGCACCACCTTAAAGGTTAGCTGGTTGTGATGACACATGCCCATAATCCCAGCACTTGAGGAAAGCTGAGGCAGGAGAACTGCTGTGAATTTGAGGCCAGCCTGGCCTATAGAGTGAGTTCAGGACCAGTTTGGAGTACAAGACTGTTTCTAAAACAAAACAAACAAGAGATTTAAAAAGTTATTTCTGTCCATATGGCTGTTCATGTGTGTGTTAAGCTTGATTTAAATATGGGGCAAACGCATAGGATTTTTAATATACTGAGTGACATATACATAGGCTGAACAGAACTGAAAGGCAGCAGGGGAGTTCCCTTTGTAAATAGTAACCCACTAAGCACTCTTCATACACATAGAGAAGATTTCAATAAGAATAAGCAGCGGCTGAGTTTTTCAATAATTTTTATTAATGCTTTTTAAGTAAAAGACAGTCAATGTTCTGATTAGAATGACTAGAACAGGTGTTGTTGTTGTTGTTGTTGTTGTTGTGGTGGGGGATTGAACCCACAGACTTCACATTGAGCTACCTCAGTGGCCACCTCTTCTGTATTGTTTTATTTTCAAACAAGTTCTTGCTGTGTTGCTAAGTTGCGTGGGCTGCCCTTGAACTTGTGATCCTCTTGCCTCAGCCTCCCAAGGTGCTGGAATTAACAGGCATGTGCAGCCACACCTGGCTGACAGGGTAGCTTGAAGAACTGGCTTTCTTAATCACTTCATTGTTATATACAGACAAATACAAGTATGTTTTGAATCAGACCAGAGCTGCTTTCTTTGGAAGAGAAGAAAACACCCTTGTTTTGTTTCGGTTTTATGTTCTAGTACTGTTCTACTAGCAGATAGTTTCTTCAAAATGTTATTGACTATTTAAGGAACATCACAGTCCACTGTAGAGTATGTTCGTAAGGCTCAGGTGCTGACATTCTAACTTTGTGGTTCTGTGATCCTTTTTCTTTAAGTGGAGCTGGTAAAACTTCTAATGTTAGAACAGAGATGTTTTCTTTTTTACACATATTTCTGTATGTGTGATACTGGCCCAGTGCTGTATTGCCAACATATTTTCTCTGTGCTCTTACCTTCTCTGTTCTTCAGTGAGAATGAGAATTGAATGATCATCTGTATTTCTCTGAAGCCATTTGAGTTTTCTTATAAATACCCACTCCCAAGGCCATCCCTACAACGTAACCTCTTGTCACCAATCCACACGTGAAAGGTAGGATTCACCGGGAGAAGACAGGAGTAGGTCTGTATTCCAGCAGGAGGGGGCTGAAATTGGGAGTCTAATGGTAGCTTCAGTCCACCCTCCTCTGATCTAGCCACTAGCACCTAGGAAGGTAAAAATTCTGTCAATGAATATTAACCCTCTCCAACTCTTCTGAGCAGAGAAAAAGTTCTAGCAAAATTTTTGCTTGCTCTGGTCCCAGTGGTGCACGATTGGTAGAGGAGTTTGAACTTGAGTTTTAGATACATTGTGACTGACTAAAGTAATTTATGGTAGGGATTACTTCCCCAAACACCCTTGGAAACATGTTAAAAAGGTAATCTCCCTGCCACGCTGGGGTGGCATTTGGTTTGACTGTGTGGGTGACTTCCCTGGGTGATGGGACACATTCTCCCAAGAGGTTAACTGTGAACTGCATGTACCTTTGCTCATGTAGCACTCATGGAGCGCATGCTTCAGTGGGAAACTCCTTATTGGGAAAATTTGGGTTCCCGTTACTGCTTGTTTTGCCTTCAGAATTTCAGGATAGAACCATATTCCCTTTTTAGTTAATAATCAGCTCTCTGGGGCTTCAACATAATGAGTCAGAAGCTTATGACAGACTCCACTCTGCTCTTCATTATATCTCCTGAAAACAACCCAAGAACCCACTGTGTCAAGCAAAGCTTTAATTTTTCAAGGGAGATTTTTTCCATAGAGACCAATAGATCTTTTCACGTGACAGTTCCAGTTACTACATTTCTCTGGTTTTAACTGTCAAAAAGATAGTTAAAATACAAAAGAGTAATGGAGAGTTTACGGATTTTAATGCTCGGAGCCCCAAATAAGGGATCAATGTTGCGGGTTGTGTCTTCTTGACTTTTTCTAGCTCTCCTTAGTAGATAACTAAAATTTCTTCTGCTTTACAACACGGCGAATGTTATATCTTCACTCTGAAACTGAATTGCAGCCAACAATTTCAGCTGCATTAGAATTTTCTAAGAGACAAATATTTAGCTCTCTTACGTCAATGTCTAATTAATACACATCCTTATTACAATTAGGATGGGAATAAAATTAATTAAAAATTATATAATCAACTTTAAGTATTGATTTATCTCTTTGCAGGAGTTGGGAGTAGGGAAAGCAAGTCAATAAAAGACAGCAGTTTTGGCACCTCTGGGTATAAAATTTCAGGGCTATCTCCTAGTCGTTTCCTTCATGGAGTTGTGCCAATGTCTTCTTTTTTTTCAACACTGAGAATTCAAAGAAGAGGTTTTAAAGTATTTTATAGAAAAATTACAAGTATAGTGAGTCAGAGCCATTTACTGAATATTAAACTGATGAGAAAAATGATCTAAGGCATCTTCATTCAGAGAAAATGGACAGTTTTGCATAAAACTTATCTCTGGCTTCCCAGATATGGGGACAGCAGTGATGTGGAAAAGGATAGAAGGATACAGTTATGTAGGGAAACATAAACGCTCATACTTTTTATTGAAAAAAAAACCTTACTGGAGATCTACTTTTAAAGCTTTATGTTAGGTATTTTAGGTAAGTAAAAAAGGATTGTGTAAAAGAGTTGTTAACCCATAGAGGAGTAAGACAGGTGTGTAAATTTCTGTGTTCGATGGTAATATTTCACAGACAGGGAGTTCCAGCCAGCTAGAACACTTCTCAGACTTTGGTGTAGTTGATATTTTGAGGTGAACTTTGGAGAATCGATGGGAGGAATAGGGAGAGGGCATTTCAGTAGCCAGGACCAGAGGAGTGAGAGCAATAAAGATGTCAGAGGTGTGGTGAGGAACTGGAGTTTGACTTGGCTGGGGTGACATGAGTACTCTGGTATTGTCTTAGTTTGAAAACTTATTGTTTGATCCTAATTTGAGCACTTTGTATCTAACTTAGTAAATGTTCAAAGGATGTTGAAAGGGTTATGAGTGAAGGCAGGACACATTGATTTGAGGAAGACTGAGGTTGGGTCTGGAGCGGAGAGACCAGGTAGAATTCGTTACCTCACTCATAGGTTGGGGAATGGAAAGGCAGACTAGGTGTGGGGATGATGTGGAAGTAGTGCCAAAGGACCGGGAAGAGACTTAAGACTGAAGATGCAGAGGACTCAGGATGTATATTAGCTGGCCTAAAAACTCACACTAAGTTTCAAGGAATAAGCAGAGAATGGTTAGTGTTTGGTGAAATAAATGTGAATAACTTAATTTTGGATGTTTTTAGACTCAATGTTCATTGGGATATGTAAGTAGAAATGCATGATATGAAGGCAACCATGTGAATCTTGAGTTCAAGAGGTAAAGTAAGGCTGGAATACAATATTCCATTCTGCCCAAACCACATTGGTTTTGCTTTTTCTTCTTTCATTCCTAAAAGTGGTGCTAGATAGTACAGTGGATTCTGGCATCTTTTATTGCCACTGTCTGCCTTTATGGATTGGGTTAAAGTGGTTAGCATGAACCTTTACGTGTAAGAGTGTGGCTTAAACAGTAATTCAACTTGACTCAAATTAATGTTCTGTTAGTATGTACTGTTTTTGTGGTTCAGGGTCTTACAAAATCAAAGTGTCCTCCCTCACTGGGACATCCTTGGGAGTTATTTTTCTTGTGAAGTTCAACCTGGCATCTAGCCTAGCAGGTAGCAGGCAGTAGGTATGCACAATGACTAATCATAAGAATGAACTAACAAAATGGTTATGTCATTGTAACCAGCTAATGTATTCCCATTTCTTTCATTATGGTGTGTGTGTCCCGAATGTCCTATCCTGCTGGTTTATTAATATTTAACAGAAAAGAAAAAAAAAAAACTATTGAATGTCTTATTTTCATCGAATTAAAAACATATTCATACCTAAAGAGAAGCTTGGATTTTGCTTCATATTAAACACTCAACATTTATTAGTCCTTAATGCCAACATTAGCTAGTAGCCTGCTGGTTTTCATGTTACATCTGCTTCTGCAAAGGCTGCATACATACAGTACACACCTGTAGGGCTACTTGCTCTGATTTCTTGTGTTTCAAATCTATCCTAGAGTCTGAGAGTCTGAGATTATTATCTTAGCGTTAAAGAAAGCAAGGCTTAAGCAAGGTTCTCACAGTGGAAGTCAGGTGGGTTTTAACTCTCATTGGTGTTGTAGCCCAAATATAAAAAGAACGGCATGGAAGTCACCAGGATAACTATCGGCCTAGCTCTCCCATAAAACAAGCAGCCGTTAAAATCGGAAGTCAGTGCAGCTCAACCTTCCTAGAGATGAGAGAGCCTCAGATTTCATTTCTAAAGACACTGACCAGTAAGTAGACCACCAAAGCTGTCTCAGATAAAAGCTACTGGCCCGGCCGCTTTGGGCAAAGTTCTTGTTCCGGTTCAAGCAAGCTTCAGTGCCTGTGTGTGCTTTTAAGAAGTGGTGGAATTTGTATTTTGAGAATCCTCATCCCTTGCTGTGAAGCAAACTCAAAGCATTGTTGTTTGAGAAAGATCGTGTGATTTGTTTACTTGTAATGAAGCTTGACCATACTTCTCCAGGGGCTTTTAAAAAAGACAAATGTGTCAGATTTCAGATTCATCCCCGTGAATGAAACCACAAGCAAATTCCCTCTTCTCTCTCACATCCCCCCTTCCTCCCGCTCCTCCGAGGCCATCTGTGCCTTATGTTCCCACTGCCAGCCCCTCTTCAAGTGGCTTATCTTTGAGTGAATTCAGAAACTTCAAATTATAAAGGACACCCAGATAATTGGCCTGGTCTCCAAACTATCTGTCCCCTGTGCTGCTGCCAGATTCCTTCTTAATGAATACATCCAGTGACAGTGGGATTCTTGAGCTTGTCCATATCCGTGAGAAAATGAGCTTCCTGCTTTGTAACAGCTTGCGGCCCGGGGAAAAATGACAGCCGCTGCACAAGTTCCCTTTGAATGTAGTTTTCTTTCCCATAAATGATACTTTGAGAATACAGTTAAGGGGTTATTAGTTTTCTATTTCATGCTTGGCCTGTGTGTGAGAATAACACAAGCTGTCATTGCAAATCAGCAGCTAAACACACTGTGTCTGGTTAATGTGAGCATTTAATATTTGGCTCAATTAAAAATTAACCAATGAAAGTACATGTCATTGGAATTTGAAAATATGTTTTGTAAGGACTATTTCAAAGGCATGACCAGTGAGTAACTTAGTGGTTTTTAAAAATGGAAATTTGGAGGGAAATTTAATATGAGTGGGGACATTTTTTTCTTGAAATCTCTACATGTTTGCTGTAGCAGGATATTGAAAAGGAGTTTGTGTCCTGGTTGTTGTTGGTAAGGACCAACTTGTACCTCTGCACTTTCAGTGGATAATTTTTTAACTCGGTCATGTGATTATAACACACTGGACAAGCAATCCGTTATTCACATATATATTTTAAAAATTGTACAGTTGCTATAAGACAGGCTGTGGGGCTGGAGGAATGGCTCAGCAGTTAAAGCACACTATGTCAAGTGCTAAGTACACAAGTTCGATTCCCCAGCACCGCATAAACTGAGTGTGGTGGGCATGCCTGTAACCCCAGCACTCAGGAGACTGAGGCAGGAGGATTGCCATGAGGCCAAGGCCAGCCTGGGCTCCATAGTGACCTCTGGACCAGCCTGGGCTACAGCTAATGACAATTCCCACTTCTTCAGGGTCTGTCTTTTTTTTTTTTTTTTTTTGAGACAGGGTCTTGCTCTGTACCCCAGACTGGTCCTGAACTCACTATGGAGCCCAGGAAGGGGACTGAAGTCTCAAGGATGAACAGGAGTAGCCTAGTGGAGTGGAGGGAGGAGCCACGTGTGGCTGGGGGACTTAGCTTCCAGAACGAAGGCAGAGACCAGTGTCCACTGGAGAAAGTATTTAGGAATTTAAGAGTGCAGCCTGCCTGGAGAGAGAAGTGCAGTGCGTGGCTGATTGGAGAAATGACACTGGTGATATGCCCCCAGAAGGCTTCATTTTGACTAGGTCACTTTGACTCCACTCAGGCAGTTAATGAGACTGGGAGAAATTAGTGAGGGGAAAGAGCCTCTTTCAGATAACCAGTAAGAGACCGTGGGCCTGACCTAGAGGAATAGTTGTAGGAACAGCCCGAAACCGATGGCTTTGCACAAGCAGCAGGGCTGGGATGCATAGGACTTTAGGGAATAACAATGATTCAGTAAATGCTGTAGGATGGCACTTATTATTTATTTTTCATTACAGTAGTCTTTTTCTATAAGCATTTTGAAAACAGTGTGGTCATTGTTCTGGTTACATAGGAGTATTTTTCCCCTTATTTCATATTCTCTTAAAGTAACGTTGCCTGGCTGAAATTTTTATTGTGCTAGAATTTATATTGTAGTAGCTTCACTAATGTATCAGCTAATAAATGTATTTGAAGAAGAAATTCAATAATGAGAGGCAGTTTTTATACAAATTTTCTTCAGGTGAAAAAATTAACAATGATGATATGGCGGATTTTAAAGTTTCCAAAGGAATTCCTTATCTTTTGACCCATTTCATCTTTACAATGGGTAAGGCAGGTATTGTATTCCAGTTTCTCTTCCAGAAAAGTAAAAGAGGGCCTGGCATTCACTAAGAGTCTGGAAGAGAACCTCTTTGCACTGTTCAACTCCTTGGATATGCACTGGATTTCTCAGCAGAAGCTCAATCAGATGTATTTGATTTTGAAAATTAGTATCTGTACTGCTTGTGCCTCAAAAATGTTTAGGAAAATTAAAATATCGTCTTTTGTTTCTGGTTATTTTTTTTCCTTTGGTTTTGGTTTTTATTAGTTTGGCAGTGCTGGGGATTGAACCCAAGGAGCGCTGAGCTACATATCCAGCCCTTTTTCATTGTTTATTTTGTCTTGAGACAGAGTGTCCTTGAGTGGCCCAAGCTGACACTGAACTTACGATTCTCCTATCTTCGTCTCCCAAGCAGCTTCAGTTACAAGCTGTGCCATCATGCCGCGATCATTTTGCTTTTAAAATGTTTTGGTGCTTATAGCAGAGGAGCATCTGACTGTTTGCTATTATATTTAATGACCACATGTGGGCTCAGGATCCTATGGAGGGCTCATTCATGAGCCAGGTGGCCTTGGCCCAGTGATTGATGGGAGAGTTAACGTTCCATGAGGCAGTTCTGTAATCCAGTCTCAGAACAGGAAGAAAGTGGAATTTGATGAAAATAGATGGCTGTTTTTGATCATCACTGTCTAACTAGCAATGGTGTCTTTGTTTTTAAAATTCAGTTCTTCTCTTTAGCTGAAGAATAATAAAGATTTGGCAGCCATTTATAGAATTTAAAAAGTGGTGAGCTTTCATTGATAGGATTTCATTACAGTGTTAAAGGGCATGTTATTTCAAGTTCATTTATTCAACAAGTATTTATAAAGAGTTTACTGTACGCCAAACACTATTCCTGGGGGCTGGAGTCATTAGTAACTCGCCACATCCAAGAATTGTCTCTTGCCTGGTACGGTTGGTGGCATAGGCCTATTATATAGGCTACTCGGGAAGCTGAAGCAGAGGGGTCACAAGGTTAAGGCCAGCCTGGGCAATTTAGCAAGACTCTCTCTCAAAAATAAAATTTAAAAAGAGCTGGAGATGTTTTTCTCAGTGGCGGACTGCTTCCTAGTGTCACTTTCTTCTCTTGAATCTGTTGTGGGGAAGTCGCAGCAGTAAACAAGTAAATCATTAACAAAATAATAAAAAGGCTGTAACCAGAAGAAGAAAAGAGCAGGGGAGCTCTGCAGTGCATTGCTGTGGTGGGCAGTAGTGAGTCTTCTAGCAGTGTTGCAGTTTATGCAGCAGGGATTCAATGGCGTTTCTTTAGTAGCAGCTAAAAGCCATGTCCTACAGCACAACTAATATAGTGAAATGTTGCCGTTACATCAGTTTAAAGCGAATTACCGTGCAAGACACAGAACCAAAGAGACAGCTACTATTTTTGGCTAAAATATTTAGAGCATTTTCCCCCTTACCAATCCTATCTTTCCCTATTCCATTCATCACACCACAGTCATTGGCCTCAGCTGCCAGAAGTCCGCAAGGAAGACACACCTAGCATTTATTGGACCCCTGTAACTGCTAGACCCTAAATTTAACACTTGTGCAGGTAGAAAATTATTTAACCTTCCATCTGAGAGTAGGGAGTAGAATTATAGGTAAGGAAACAGGCTCCGCAAACTCACATTATCTCCTTTTAGTAAAACTAGGATCTCTTACTTACGCAGTCCAAGTGGTAATGAATGTCCTTTGGAACTTAAGGAAAATTTTAAACATTGAATATGGAAACCTATTGATAGTAATAAGCCAATGCATGTCATCTTTATCATAGTAACTGAAGGTGAAATCTTTTTTATAACACAGTTTTTTTTTCAGTTCTTTCATAGTTAAGAAAAGTGAAGCTTTTCAATGAACTTTTTTTCTCTCTTTTTCCCTTTTGATTCTGCAGAGCCTCTCTAAGTAGACCTTGAAAAATAAGTCATGTCCCTGCTTTGTACAAGACCGGACATTTGATTCCAGAGCTCTTGCCGGGGTTCAGAGTGTGTCCCGGTGACAAACCCACGGTGCTTTCTGGATCCAGGGCAATGATCTCACTGGCTCATTGTAACCCGCCTAATGCCTTTAATAAAAAGGTGGGAAGTGTCTGCGGTTTTACCTCTGGTATGAT
This sequence comes from Ctenodactylus gundi, assembly GCA_004027205.1. NCBI lineage: Eukaryota > Metazoa > Chordata > Mammalia > Rodentia > Ctenodactylidae > Ctenodactylus > Ctenodactylus gundi. The sequence continues at coordinate 155,007 of PVKB01003213.1, read as the reverse complement.
CCTCAGCCCTTCACTGTTCTTATTTTTAGACATGACCATAGTGCTGTTTCCAGAACCCATAGGTGGAATGACACATTACTTAAGTTTACAAAATGATGATGTATCTGTTTTTAGATTTAGCTGTCCATTTTTTTTTTTCAACTCATAAACAAACCCACCTTTTGCAGCCACGGTGTATCACGGGAGAGTTATTTCCATCCCCTGTATTTTAATTTGGATACTTTGGCCTTGCAGAGTGTTTCCATAATAACATCTGAACAGGATGCAGTTGTGTTGGTTTGCAAGGCTACGGAGGTTCCAGAATTGGCCAGGAAACGCCTTTCTTAAATGAAATTTAAACACCACATTCTGACAAGATAGGAAACTGCTTTCTTACCAAGCCATCTTTTTCTCCTGCTTCCTCATTAGTTGATATACCTCTTTGTAATTAAGCACATATAAGTTGAATGCTTAACTTCAAAGTTGTGTGTAAAATGCAAAACTCAAAGTCAGAAGGAAAAAAAAATGTTTTGAGAAGTTTGCTTCGTAAAGCAAGGTAAATAAATAAATAAAATGTTTTCCCCAGGCACATGCTTTGACTTTTGAGAGTAGAATTGCGTGGTGTTTCATAAGAAAGCAAAAAAGGAAGGGAAATTATTATTCAAGCAGAGGGACAATAGGAACCTTTCATTAAGTGAGACAGAGTTCAACACGAAGCACCCCAAACCCCCAAACCCTGGGCTGTGTGTGGAACTGAGCAAGCCACCAACTATTTCCTCTCTTTTATGGACCAGACTGCTCTAAAAATGTTAGTCTACATGTAATCTAAAATATTTAATTTATAAGCTATAACCTAACAGTGTAATATTTAAGACTGTCTTACTTATTTTTGCAAATCCTTAAAACTTTGGTGAATTTGGAAAATCACTATCTTGTGTTTTTAACAGCTTTTCTGTAACTTTTTAGTTATAAAAATTGCTCTCAGGACACGGGAAGAGAGATTTGGCTTCTGTGCTCAGGCTCCTTGGTTTCCAAAGTGAAAAGGACAAAACTTTATATTTTAGTGCCCAATTTGTCTCTGAGATTGTTTCTAATGTCCTCAGAGAAGGGAAGAGTGCATGTCATGGGTACTGTAATGTGTGACTGAAAGACTATGTCTATAAAGCTATAAAGCATAGAGATCTCTGTTTAATGGTGATGATCCTAAACACAGATAGGAACTAATTTTAGCTCTTCTCTGCAGAAGTATGTCTCAAAATTAGCATGCTGAAGTCACACTCCTAGCTCCTGAGAGCCCAGCCATCATTCCTAGTCAGTTTGCTTAAAAATACACACGCGCATACATATGATAAAATACATACAATGTTTATCTAATTTGCGTTTTACAGTGCCTCACGCATGCTAGGCACAAACAGTACCACTGAGCAACGTTCCCACCCTATTTGAACTGTTTACTTTTTTTTTTTAATGTGGTACACTAGAGGTTGAACCGTGGTCTTCACACTGAGCTACATCTCCAGCCCTTTTAATTTTCTATTTTGAGATGGTGTCTTGCTAAGCCTCTGAGTTGCCCAGGTAAGGGTCATATTGCCACCCTTCTGCCTCAGCCTTCCAGAGCACTGGGATTACAGGAGCTGGCCACCAGGCTTGACTCTCAGGCATTTTTAAATGTGTGCAGGTCAGTCCCACTAAGCATGTTCACAGTGGAATGCAGCCATCACCATTCCAAGCTGGAACTCTGTAGCCCCTAAACAGTAACTCTTCTGTCCCTTGCCCCATCCCCAGGTAACTGCTGTTCTGCCTTCTGTCTCTATGAACTTGATTCTTCTGCCTACCTCATGTAAGTGGAATCACACAGTATTTTTCCTGTCCTGTTTATTTTGCTTGACAGGTTTACTCATGTATTAAAATTTAATTCTTTTTTAAGGCTGAGTAATATTCTATTCAATTTGCTTTTTCATTTTTTTTTCCCCACAAGATTAATTTTTTCCTCTGCCATTAGAAGCAGTGAATACATTGACAACTGAGTTGGCAGCAGGAGGTAATAGAGCCTGAAAATTAATAGAAAAATTACTTTTAGAGTCTGATAGCAAGTAAGTAGACAAAAGTACTCTTAAAAGTAGTGCAGGAACTCCACAGTGCAGCTTTCTGTTGCTCCTCAGTGTGGGGCAAGCAGTGACGAAAGTCCTGAAAGCCACTGAGGTCATTGCTGGAGAGTAGCTAAGTCTCGCTCAGTTGTTCCCCAGGATGCTGCCAAGCCACCGAGACAGGTCTGTTTTCCACAGGAACAGTTGGAGAGCTCAGGAAAAGTAAGAAGTGGCAGAAATTCTCCATGCTAAGTAGTCAGAAATTAGGTTTTAAAAGTTTAGGTTTCAGTGATCTGAAAAATTCACTTCAGTGAGATGATTCATTCCGAGAATCTAATAAAAGAGAAGAAGCAAAGTGACAGCAATGATAAAAAATACCAGCGACTTCAGGCAGGCATTCGCTTACCTGTTGTGTTTTTTTCCTTGTTTTACACTTCAGAGAAAAAAAAATGACTAAGATCTTGACTCAAGTGCATGTGGATGTTATTTCCAGGGGAATTTTTGCTGTATTTCTGTGTCTAAATTATTCTGTCTGTGCATAATTTAAATTGTGCACATATTTAGAGTAGAACTGTTGGCCTGCCCAGCTTCATAACCTCTGTGTGGCTCATGAGAGGCCACCTTACAGTGCTAAGCCCTGGGTGTCTGCCTTGTGACTTCATTTTGAAACCACTGTACAGTAAAGTGTGGTCATTTGTTCATTCAGTATTCTTCGTGCCTCCTTGGTTGATACACATGGCCTTGGGCTGTGTGGGGACAGCCTCCCGGAGAAACACACGCAGATATGTTACAATCTGGTGGGTTTTCCTGAGAAAGTTAAGGAAGGTGTTACAGTAGACATGTCGTTTTTTTCAATGTGGGTCTTGAAAGGTAAGTAGGAGCTTGTTTTTTGTTAGTTTGTTTATTTGTTGTGCCAGTAGGGTTGAGCCCTTGCCCTGAGCTACATCCTTAGCCTGTTTTTTAGTTCTGAATTCTAGACAGGATCTAGGTAAGTTGCCCAGGCTAGGATTGAATTTGTGATCCTTTTATCTCTGTCTCTCAAAATATTAGGATTACAGACCTTTGCCTCTGCGCCCAGCTTGTTTGTTTTTAAAAGGAGCTTGCCCTGTGAAGAATGGGAAAATGTACCATATGTAAACAAAGCACTTGGAGGGCCCGGAAAGCTTAGAAACAGCAAAAAGGTCTGAGCAACCAGAGTATCGGGGCGGAAGGTAGAATGCAGGAAGACAAAACTGCGGACAGGGCTGACTCAGCAAAGCACCTGTCACACGAAGGAGTTTAGACTTGAGTGTTTGTGCTGCAGGATGTCAGTGAGGTCCCTGGCAGCACAGTGAGTGACATGGTCAGACTCTCTTGAGGAACATTCTGCTGGCGCGTTGGTGGGATAGAGCGGGAAGCAGGGCGGTCAAAAGGTAGCCAGGATGTGTGTTCAAGTTAAAACACTGAGCAGCTGTCCCCGGCATGGGAGGTGGGATCAGCCAGGAATGGGTGGCTAAGAGGCCTTCCCAGGGTGAGTTCGATGAGATTGTGCACGGGAGCTAAGCATGGATGTGACGGATCATCACTGGCTACTGAGCCTTACACAGGCAAGCTCACAGCTGTCGCTTAATAAACATCGACTGACTAAAGAAACAGCTAGGTGGCTGGCGGTGTGGACTTGCCAGGCCACCCTGGCAAGTGCTGAGGGAACGCCCCCGCTACCTGTGTGACAGTAATAAGGCAGAGGTTTCTTTGATGGGTTCTAAACATTCTGTTAGCACGTTTCCTTCTTGCAACCGTCCCAGTAGATTGGTATGGCTTTTATCCTTGTCTTGTAGATGGGGAAACTGAGGCTTGGAGAAGTGACTCTCCACAGCCTTCTGGGTGGTTAAGCAGGGCTTGAACCTGGGGTCCTGGAGTGTTCAGCATGCTGAAGGATGGTACTCTGTTGCTTCTGCTTTTGGAATTTCCGGGAAGCTGCCTCTATCAAGGTCCCAAAAGTGGTGACTCAGGCAAATAAAACCAGCGGCAGGATGCAGAGAAGCCTATTTAGGAAACCATTTATCTCACGTAGACACAGCATCTGGGATGACCTTAGCAGAAACAACAACAGCAGTGATAACAGCGCCACAGCCTTCTCTCTGGCATAAGAAACCAGTTTTGTAATGAACATGGAATTTCTCCAGGGAATAGTCCTAGAAAGAAATAGGCGTCTGAGATAAAAATAACAAACTATAAAGTCATGCCCAATTGTTTTCTGTTTTTCCTTCCACGCGTGATCTGGTGTGATCGTCTTTGTTCTCTCGCCATCTGTAGGTTGTTGTTACCATTGGGCTCGCTCGTCCCTGCTTGCGAAGGAAGAGAGATGGCTGTGTGCGTGCGTGGTGGAGAGTTGAGCCTTGCCTTGAGTTTGCCCTCAACTTACCTAACTAGAAGGAGGAGGGCTCCCGAGCGTGAACAATGCTCTGGGGGTGGAAGCTCAAGGCTTTCTGGAATTAAGGGGATGAGGGTGGTTTCCCACATGGCCCAAGGGCGGGAATCCGAGCTCCCTGGCGTTCAGGTGTGTGTGCCGTCACGGATCATTACAAACTCAACTGAAGCCTTATTTTCATGCCATAGGTCAGAATCTTGCAAAATAAACTCTTGTCATAACAAAGGAAGCGGCAGCCAGATTACATCTCAGCATTCTTCCACCCCTTTACCCAGAGGACACTGCTTTCCATGTCAAGATGGGGGAAGAGATTCCACTTTCGTGTTGATTCTAATTTGGGGTCTGTCTTCTGTGACTACCCTTGTGTATGGCGATAGATCACAGAGACCATAGCAGCACCGAGAAGGAGTGAGTTGTGGAAGCCTAGCCAAGCTCTCCTGGCTCCAATTTTATGCAAATTTGCTTAGCAGAATGCAAATCATTCCTCAGTAACTTGGGTCCCAGGAACGCATGCTCGTCTGTTTTCGGCAGTGTCCCTGGGCTTTGAGACGCAGCCACGTTAGAAGGTAAGGCAAGTGCATGTGAGGCAGGTTACACAGATTGGGGAAGAATGGCTCACCCCCTCGGCAGGCGCCATGCCTGGAACCGATCAGGAGCCGCAGCCGACTTTCCCTTTGGCAGCACCAGGCCAAGTCTAAGGCGCTTTGAGAGCAGGAGGAAGTCAGCACAGACTAAGGGATTTGTAAAGTCCTTTGTATCTCCTTCCGCCCCGTTTTATTCCCCAGGACTGAGCCTTGGCACTGAGTTGCATCACCAGTCCTTTTTAAAATTTTATATTATGAGACAGGGACCTGCTAAGTCACTGAGTTGCCCAAGGGGGCTTGAACTTGAGATCCTCCCACTTCAGCCTCCTAGAATGGTTTTCCTTCTTAAACCAAAGAGTTTTTGTAATCACATATATGTCCAAATATTTGTACACTCCGTGCCTGCTCATTCAGTAGTTGTTTGCAAGGCACTATGTTGGGCACTGACTTGCCTCCTAAGCATGTCACCGGGACCGTGTCTAAATCCACGCCTGCACTGACCACCTGTGGCTGTTGGGTACCAGAATGTGGCTCGTCTTGAGTGAGATGTGATTGGAGTTAAAATACACTGGATTTCGAAGGCTTAGCATGAAAAAATGAATGCAACAATATTTTATATGAATATTTTGGGTATGTTGGTTTAAATAAAATATATTGAATGTGGCCACTAAAAGTTTAAAATTACACATGTGGCTGTCATTATGTTTCTGTTGGACGGCACTCGTCTGTGCTGCTCACCCATTATTGCACATGCGGTCAATTTTATTTCTGTGTTTGGGTATTCTTCTATAGAAAAATAGAGATACCTTTGTCTCCCTTACAGCTGAGGTGTGGAGTGATTATTTTGTGGCTCCTTGGGTGGCCCTTTCAAAGTGTGATCCTATCTGTGTTCTCATTGACTCGATCATCTATCCACGGAGGTGGCCAGGGAAGGCCTGGACATACTTCTGTGGAAGAGGCGAGTTGAAGCTGGGATGGGAGTTGAACTTTAGAATTATGATTCTATCTTTGTTGAAATACTCCCAAACATCCATGGAAATATTTACTTTTACTTTTATACCAAAGATAACAGAACCCAGTCCATTTAGAAATATGTATGTATATGCATGTTTGATTAATGTGCAAGTGTATTGGCCAGATGCAGGACATGTGTATAAACCTGTCCCGCAGATGGGTTATGAGTGTATCACTATGATCCAAGGCTGGAGTTGTTTTTCATTGTCAAGATACAACTTCCTTGAGTTTGTAAGCACATCAGGGGAAGGCAGAGTCAGGGCGGCAGTCATGTTGTCACAGGGCATGCTTTCTTGTCTTGAAAGTCTGTCACTGTTAAGGTGAACTCCTGCTGGTATGAAGTAGGGTTGGAAAGCCTTAAGACTGAATTTCAGTAATTAATGGAATTGAAGGAGAAAGCAGGTACTGTAAACCTACAAGGCGAGGAATCAGGCCCAGAGAGTTACCCCATATGGGAGATAGCTTAGGGATAAGGACAGAAAAGTTCAACTCTGGGGAGAAGCATCTTTCAATCCTAAGACTAAGAGGTAAGTATGACTGGTGAGATCTGTGTCATAGGTGGGACATTTATGGCAAGGCCTTTGGGTGTGTCTTCCTGGCCCTGCTGGGAACTTGCTGTTTGGGCATGTCACATACTTTCCGAGTTTCTGTTTCTTCATCTGCAGACAAGGGAGTTGAGTGAGACAGTCTCACACTGTTATTTCATGTTTCTGTGAGTTTTGAAGGGCCACAAATGTCAGGAACAGCATTCATTGAGCTATTAATTACGGCAAAGAGGAGTTGATTTCTTGCTGCCATCTCATGTACTCAGTGCACTGAGATCCACGGTGAAATGTGACCATTGACCTGGCCTAGTCATCTGGCCTGACTAAATGTAGGTTGCATCTATGACTGTTTTGCAGCTGTAGCCATGACATACATATCGTAGCACTGTATCTAAAAACATTTATTCCCACTTGTTTGTCTTGGCCCTCTCTGCTTTCCTTATTCATACACCCTCTGTTATTTCTTAACACATTATCTTCAGAGTGTATTGGTACTCGGTATTAATTCCCCCATGTTGATCCTATGCATTGGTAATCGTGGCTCGTTCTTTGTCCAGAATGACTTCCTTTGCCTTATACTTCCTTGGAATTAAAATGCTTTGGGGGCAATATATGAACAACATGAGAATTTAACTACTTTTTCTGTTTAAAGACTATACTTTAATTGCTTTTCATAAGTGCTGGAAAACAAAAGCCCTTGGGTCGTGGGGGTAGCTTTGTACTTTCTGGAGAATTGTCTGAGGAGCACATTTCCTTACTGAGGTTCCAGCCACCTCTTCCGCCTCATTATACTTTGCTTAGCGCTGAGAAGCCTGGCGTGGTTTCTGTTGGAATGAAAAGATTGGCAGAGCTGCCCGAGACAACAGCACCATCAAACACTGTGGCAGAAGGTTTGGTCTACATACCAAGGCAGCCAAAGTATTAATTGCATTCTCTGTGATCACAAAAAGCGCTGAATTATTCTCTTCATATTTTAAGAATGACAGGCTTTCTCTCTGCCAGGTCTAAGCACAGTACATTGCATGGAAAGGAGAAGCTGGATTTGGAAAAAAGAAAAGAAAAAGAAAGAAAAAAGGAAAAAGAAGCATAGAAGTAAAGATCTGTGGTTGTCAGTTGTTCAGAATGATGTAATGATGAGCAGTTTCATGATTGGTATCTGGAAAAGATCAGATGAAGGGCAAGGAAGGGTTTCCGTAAATTGATGTGACCTAATGAAGCATTTTCCATTTTTGAAAGGTTATTTCAAATTTTGAAACAAGACTTTTCAAGTTGCCTGCTACAATTTGCTCCTGTTTCCTTTTGTGTTGGTGTTCATACTGGGGGGGAAAAACTGGTGATGGCATTTCTGGTTGTAGCTTTTTCCTTCGGACCTTGAACAAAGATGCACTCGTGAATATTCCTAGCTCCGCGTCCTCCCGACTTCCGCGGCCTTTCCGTGGAGCCTGGTGTTCCTCCTCCCAGAAACGTGCCCCACACTCGCACGCACACCACCGCGATGGGTACATTTTCTTGTTGATCCTTCCTCCACTCTCTCTGCACCTGTAAAGGATACCTCCTAAATGGCTGTGATTATTTAACTTAGCTGGAGAATAGATAAAGCAGGTGTGGGCTTGTGTTTGGGGGATTTTCCTATGTTGAACATTGTTATTCTGTGCAACACCCCGCCCTGCCTTCACAACCCCGAAAAAGAGAAGTACAGGTGCTGCTGATGTTCAGGGTTTGAGTATGTTTTGGTTGAAGATGTTCAGTGGATCAGAGAGCACTTCATGCTAGGTAGTGTGGTAAGGCTGAGGCATATTTTGAGCTCGTGTGATTAGACCTCACTTCTCTGTCCTTACTGTTGTAGACTGGAGAACTGTGGCACTGTGACACTGACTGGACCCTGCTGGTGAGGAGTGCTGCAGGAGGGTTGAGGCCGTTGAGGACGGCTCAGTGCGTGAGGCTTTGAGCTGAGCTGCGCCTATCAGAGCACATCCTCTAGCCTAGGAGAGGGTTCTGAGGCTGCTAAGATTGCTTGTGACCTGTCAGAAGAGAAGAGGGCCCAGACCACACAAACCTTCTCTCTTTAGGTTTGTTTGCCTGTTGAATACAGCAGAGAACCCCGAAGCAACTTCCCTGGTGCTGGGTGTACGAGGGCACTTTACTTAACGAATTTACTGATAATCCCTCCTTTCCACACTGTTTCACCCCAGAGTCAAGGACACCCGTTAAGCCATTCCTCAGTGCTGTACCCCATTCCTGAACAACCATCCATTCAGCATAGGGAAAAATAGTTCTTCCGTTGTCTGCTTTCAAAGGTTGTTTCATTTGCTGTCCGTGTACCAAGCACCTGGTTGGTGTCAAGCACTAATCATTTTCCTTCTGTGTGAGCCCTGCTCTTTATTGTCAGAGCGTGATTCTCAGACTAACATTGTAAGGCATAAGCACGTCTTATAAAATCTGGAATATTTATGAACATATGGCACAACTCAAAGGAAAACTTTCTGAAAGCATTCTGCTTTTATGCTCACCCTAACCTATTACATTGCCCTTTGGTCATCGTACGATTGCTGTAAGATTTATCATCCACACTGGAGTTCTCGTGAGCATGAGAGGGAGTGTTACTACTCATTATATTGCAATTCGGGGTAAGACAGGACAGTTGCAAGCAAGCTGGTACCAGTGAGTAACAATATATTAATCTTGAATATACCAATCTTTTAAAAGATAGGACATGATTAGGGTGGAGGGGAGGAGGGGTGGTGATGAGTTCTTCCTCTATTTTTCTGAACACCAATGAGTTTTTTGTAGGTTTCTATGGCATTAAATACATACTCAGTAGACGTCCTCTTGTTGATCTCTTAAGTGGTTGATTAGGGCTTATTTGTGCTTGATTCCTTGCCACCCTATGGTTGATCATGCCATTGACCTTGTTCCAGTTAGGAAGCTCTCTGCACCCAGCCCTGGTGAAGAGTAGTTCTAACCTTCCTTTTTGTGCAATTCTTCCATTATCCTAAGCCATCTTCCAGGCATTCCTTTCTTTGTTAAGAATCTGTGGAACAAGGAGAAGAGACATAGCTCCATGCAGTTCCTACGTCCGTGATTGTCTTCCACCTTTCTGGGATGGAAAAGGACACTTAAAAAAAAAAAGTTCTTGCAGCACATGTCCCCATTTAAAGCTCAAGAGTACTCCAGAGCCTCATTTGATGGTGTGACAAAAGTAATTCCAACTGAACTAAGTCACTCTAGGCAATTGCCTCTGTACATGTGTGTGCATGTGTGTGTGCATGAGTGTGTGTTTGCACGCATGCAAGTGTGCGTTCCTGTGGACTGAACTCAGGGCTATCACACTGAGCTACATCTCCAACCCCCACCTCTTTTTAAAATTTTTCAAAAATTTTGAGACAGGGTCTTGTGTTCTTGCATGTGCTTTTATAGATTGGATTAATGTGTCTCCATTTAAATTGCAAACTCCCTGAGGATAGAAGTTCTGTCTAAGATTTTCTGAATGATCCTGAGAAAATGAGTCAGTTAACACTTGGTAAGAAATGATTTCCAGTGCTAATGATGGCCTGTTGAACAAAAGGTCATGTGTGAGGACAGATGTCTGACTAGGTAATATTTCCATGTACTGTATTGTAAAACTTTGGTAAGAGTCATAACTTTTTGAAAAATGTTTGATTGTTTGCTTCTTTGTTTTTTTTTTTTTACAACCATCTCCCCACTCAAAAAGGAAGATTCATTTTGGGAGACAGTATAAAAATTGTGTCAATAAATATAGAAGAATGAAGACTAGGCATGCACATCTTAAGAATTTGATAGTGGAAGAAAATTAGCTTCCTCTTGCTAAGTAATACCTTTTGTGAAAACAGTATCCATTTTTGCTTTTTTGCACTTTCAATCTGCAACTAAATTAGGCCACAGGAAAAGGATGGCGTACCTTCAAAGAGCCAGTGGGGTTTACTGTGTTCTTTCTATTCGTGGAAAACAGCTGTGGGTGCGGAGTGAAGCTTTTGTTCCAAGCAAAGGTGGGAAGGTTGACTGTGGAGGAGGAGTTTGCAGATGTTGAGGGACTTTATCTACATTTCAGAGACTTTTGAAATATGTTGATATTGACCCAGGAAAGAGCTGGGTGGGATGAGGGTGGGAGTAGGAAACATTCTTCCTACACAATGCTCTATCTTCTCTTGTTTTTATATCTGTGGTGACTGCAGATTAAATGCAGTAAGGTACTCTTTTCTATTACCTTTTACTAAATGAAAGTACTTATTGAAGCCCGTGGTTATTTTTTCCTGTTGAGTGAAGCGTGAACTCAGTTTAGGAAAGGAGATCTGTGCAAGGTAGAGCTCTATTTCTCTCCTTCCATCGGGCTATCGTCCTCAAGTGCTGTGGAGTGTATCCTTCACTTTGTCAAACAGGATTACTTTTATTGTCCTGATTATGAATGAGGTGTTGAGACATTTCCTTCATCTCAGGTTAAAAACTAGTTTTAACAATTCCTTTTTGCTGTAAAAAATTTGAGAACAAAAGTTGTCCTCATTTTCATTTCTATGTCAAGTTAATCATTCAGAAGGTCTCTGAATATTGTTTATCTTCATTTGAATTCCTTCCCCCTCTTTTTCTGACTTTCATATGAGTTCCCTTCTCCATTCCACAGTTTCTGTGTTCTGTAAAGGCAGCTGATTTCCAAATGGGCATTTCCTCAAACTCTGGTTCTGCTTACATACTACTTCCAGATTATCCCTTCTATCCAGATTTCTTGTTGGCAGCTCAAACTAAACATGGAATCAAAATATTTAGTTCGGGACCAAACTCCTCCTGCACATCTCTCCAAAACCTTTCCTGAACTCAGCAGTGTCTCACCGTGTTGCTGTCATTATCCTGATCACCCAGACGCCAAACCCAGGGTGCCTTCTTACAGCTTCTCCTGGTGCCGGGGGGCCTCAAGGCCTGCCCAGCACCCCTTGGTGCCTTGCAGCCAGGCAGCCACTGCTTCCTCACGGTCTTACTGCCACCGTCCATCTTGACTCTTGCCTCAGTGATTTCATTATCCAGTTTTTCTCCTTATATCAGTGTATCTTGTGCTTTCAACAGATTTGATTAAAATTCTTCACTGATTAAAAAACAATGCTTCTATCCCATAAGAGAGGCTTATGCCCCAGCTACCCTCTCGTATTTTATTTCAACTTCCACGAACGCTTGTTCCCTGCTTCAGCAGTGTGGCTCTTTCTTGACCCACCTTCTCCTGTCTGCTTTGGGATTGTTTTCCTGCTATTTTTTTCCACCCAAATTTTCTATTTCTCCCATCTCTTAAGGCTTAGATGTAGTCTCACCTCTTGGATGAAAGTATGGGAGTGATCCCACTGACCTCTTAAGTTTTGACCTCCCTGCCAGCCTCTTCATGTCACTCTACCATTCATGGTTGCATGCTTTCTCTTAGGTTGGGGCCTGGAATGCTCCCCCACTAAGCCTTATGTACTTAGAAGATGATTGGATTGTGGGGGTTAGTTGCGTTAGTGGATTAATCCATTACTTTTCTGTACTGTGTTGAAGTGGGGCCTGGTTGGAAGGAGTGGATCCCTGGGGCATGACCCGGAAGGATGTACTTCCCTTGATAGTTCTGCTCTTTGCTCTCTCTACTTCCTTTTGCAATGCTGTCAACAGCTGTTCTTCAGCTTGGCCGGCTGCCATGCCTTTCCACTACTGCAGATCACCCATGAGTGGACTGAGACCTTCTGAAACTGTGAGCTAAAGTAAACCTTCCCTCCGTTAAGTTGGGGGAACCAGGTTTTGTGTCTTATAACAAGAAAGGGACTAAGAATTCTCTGACACTTCATTGTTACACAAATGTTACTTCTCTTTCTTCCTTTTATAGGCATACAAGTGCTGTGGGTTGTATCTTCTGCAATTACACATCCACTATCATGCCTTTAAAAAGCCTCGCATTCTTTGTAAGTGCTCAGTGACGTTTGTGGAAGGAAGGAAGGACGTGAAGGACAGAAGGAAGCAAATTGTCTTTGCTATCTGTCTTGTTAGTTTTTGTCACTGTGACTCAATACCTGACAGGTACAGCTTTAGGGAGGATAGGTTATTTTAGCTCACAGTTTCAGAAGGTCTCAGGCCATTCATAGGTGGGTGCTGGCAAATGGCAGAATCGCATGGCAGGGCCAAATTTAGAGCCAGAGCTCCAGAGCCAGAGGTCCTCACAGCACGGCAGGACAAAGCGAAGTCTGGGGAGAAGGACAGAACCAGCACACACCCCTCCAGGTCAAGCCCAAGCCTCTTCCAGCCAGGTCCTATCTCCCAACAGTACACAGTATCCACAGGTGTGAGGGACTTACGGGGAGCACTCCAGATCCAAATCACAGCTCCATCTTTGATTTTAAAACCACTTGTTCATTTTTTGCCTAGCTTCATTCATTCATTCACAGTTATATATTGAGAGCCTACATTAGCCAGGTACTGTACCAGGGATATGAATTCATCAGTGTGTAAAATAAGAGTCCCTGTGCACATATTATATCTGCCCAAGACCCGCCACTTCCCCCTTCATCCTATTCAACTCTTGAAGAAATAATAGGCCATTATTTTAAATGTTATTATCTTTATATTTTGTAATTCTGTGGTTAAATTTTCTGCCCAAAACGTTATGCTTTCTTGTTAGATTGATACTTGGAGTTTCTGGTTCTTAAATTGGAGGAACCGAGGGTGTGGCAAGTGCTCCTCTTTTGCTCTTTTTACCAACTAAGTCAGGTCATTTTCCAAGTTGCTCTGAAGTTCTGTTTCCTTGATTTTAACCTTGTAGGCAACATTGACCCTTTTGCTAACTAAAGTAACAGCGGTGCCTACTTTTCATTGGTTCCTTACTGTGTATTATAAAATAGTGGTGAGTTACAACCTAGCATCAATAAGAATGAAAAGCAATTGTTTTCCAAAATTTGGCTTATGTTACTATGGATAAGGCAGACAAACTTTCAGTCCCTAGATGCATGAAACTAAGGTAGAATTGATGGCATATGTGTTATTGGATCCAATAGCATGTGACTACAATCTTTATTGAATCTTTATTGGGTCACTCCCTGTGATAATGAAAGAATATCAGTCGAAAAACAAAAACAACTCAGAATAAGCTAATGTGCCATATTCACATAGGAATTGAGAGTCACAAGTTCTTTTTTACTTTAGCTGCAATGAAACCATGCTTGTGGAAAGATACTGCTTTCAATGCCAAAACCCAACAATTTTGTTTTCAAATTCCTGAAAACTAAAAAAGGAAACCTTAGTGACATAAATGTTCCAAATTCAAAATATCCAAAAGTGGGCTCATCAGCTTCCTTTTCGAGTCAACCCATCCTGTCTGTTCCTCTGGGTTAATGACATCACCAGCCAACCAGACAAAGCTTGGAGCCCTTAAATCATTTCAACTTAGTTTTCTCAATGTGAGATAGAATCTTCCTGAATAATTTGAAAGATCTTCTTCGGTTTTGAGAATCTGTAGGTTGGCACTTCTCCTAACCTTCTTTGCTCTGTATTTGAGTCCCACTCCTAAAATTTCTCTCCCCCAGATCCCTGAGCATTATTGTTTGTTTTATTCTGCCATCATTCCGTCTAACCCAGCTTCTCCTTACTTCTTGGCAATTTTTTAATGTTTCTCTGTCCTTTTTAAAAATTTATTTTTAAACCTATGTAGAAATATTTACCATTTTGTATAGTTTTGTGAGCTTTTAGAGATACACATATGAGAAATAACTACAACTAACACCTGTTGAATATGCAATAGGTCCTTCACCCCTGGAAAATTCCCTCTCCTTTTGCTACATTGTACTCAAACTCTGACACACCCGTAGTCCTGGCATCTTCTAGAGATTACAAGATGCCTGCATTTGCCCATGTAACATAAGTGGGTGTCTTTCTCTTAGCGCTCTATTCCCAGCTCATCCACCCTCTTCATCAACTTTGTAAAATCTTCCCAAAACACATGTGTTGTAGACCTTCAGAAACATGTACTTTCTTGGAGCTTCAGTTTTCTTGTTAGCATGTGACCCAGCAAGAGTTTAAAATCACAAACATGTGCTTAGTGAAGTGAGTCAGAAGCATAGATGAAACATTGAATGGTCTCTCTGACGTGAGAGTCCCAGAGCACAACTCCTATGGAACTTAAAATGAAAAACAAAGTGAAACAGGGGGGTCAGGTAAGGGAGGAGGGAGGGAGGGGAGGCTAGGGGGAGGGACAAAAGGGAGAGTGGGAAAGCCCTTGTCACCTTGACAAAATACATATGTGCATAAAAGGCTCAACTCCATTGTAAACCTTAAATTTTGCATGTATACATATCAATAAAATGGGGAAAAAATAAAATTATGAACATGAAAAATTTTAATACTTCTTAAGGAGGTTGATTCCTGAGAAAGGCCACTTGTCTTGCTAATCAGAATGACAAATAGGGAGACCAGTCATTCTGAGTAGGCTATAGTAGCCAAAACTTTCATGAAAGAAGATTTAGGAAGAGGATAGGAGAGAAAAGGAAGAAGATATTTACAGATGGGGGGCTGTGGTGAATTGTATTGGTCACCTTTCCTCAGTAGCCTCATCATGTGTATTTGAAACTTATATCTTTTCTATGGGTCTGCAGGTTAAAAAGGGAGTCAGGAGACCCAAACCCACAAGGATAATAACAACTTCTCCATGGGGTAGGATGAGCCATAGTGAGGTGGCAGGTGGTGCAGTGCCTTAGCTGAGATGCTGACCACCCACCCCTTACTCCTCTCTATCTTCTTCTCTGACATGCTACATTTCACCTGAAAACTACCCAAAATCATGACTCTTTTTGCTTATATTATGGTTTAAACCTAAAATGCCCCTCTCCCAAAGTCTTGCGTGTTTGGAAGGTGACTGGATTGGAGAGAACTACTCATTGTTGGATTGGCCCTTTGATGATGTCATGTACTGATAGGAGATTGGGCCTGGCTGTAGGTGGGTCCCTGGGAACATGGTCTGGAAAGGTGTAGTTCTCTTGCTGGTTGTTCCCCTTTCTGTCTGTTTTCTGGCCACCATGCTGTGAGCTGCTTTCTTCCATCCCAGGCCCTTTGCCTTTGCTGGCTGACCATGCATGGACTGAGACCTTTGAAATGTGAGCTAAAATAAACCTTCCTTCAAGTTGTGTGTGTCCCAGCAATGATAAAGTGACTAAGGTAACTTGGAATAGAGGGACATCATGGGCTGGCTTTCATGACGAACATCTCTCCACTTTCCAGCTTATTTCTCCCTGATGCTCATCCTGTCCACCTACCCGTGCCCCGATCTCACGTTTCAGCTGCGTGCACCTCCTTCATTGACCCCTTCTTCCTCCCTTTCATCATGATTAACTTGTTCTTTCTCTGTATTCTTTTTGTGTTTATGTAAAGCACAATAGGTTTTGTATAATTATTTATGTATGTCTCTAGCCTTTTTTATACTGTGTAAAAGGTGCTCAATTCAAAGCAAGTTTGAGAGTAGAAGAAGAAACATTAAAAGGCATTTCATTTACTTGGTGGCCACATTTTAATATCCAAGCAACCTGCTGGCTGTGTGGCAGATTTTACTCTTATATGATCCCTGCACTTATGAGTGGGTCTAGCAGTGTGTTTCCAAACAGCTGTCACATGGCCAAAGCAGTGCATATAGGCCAGGAGAATTCAGAGAAACAAACACCTGGTGGGCTGCTGCCATATCAAGTAGAAGGAGGAAGCCCTCTACTTCATAGAGATGGGGGACCCAGGCATCACTGCAACGCATTTCTCTGTCACATCACATGATTTGTGTGTCGTCAGATGTGAGTTTCCAAGAGAAGGTGGAAACAAAAGACACACGTGCTGAATCAGGTTGAGTGAGATGAACTCCTAGTGTTATACTTCCCATAGCCATGCTGAGGTGGGGCACATATGTCCTGTGTTTAAACTTGCTTCACCTTTGCATAACTGTCTCTTCCTGTACACACTCTGAGCTGAGAGCAGATGGGCTGTTTGTGAAACCCAAACTCAAGATTCCATTCTTGTGTAAGAGCCATGCCACATGGCTGACATATGTTGAGTGTGTGGCCCACACAGCCTGTAGGACACATCTCCCATCCAATACTTCGCCAGTAATTTCCCATCTTGTATTTCCATTATGTTCCCCTGTCTTGAGGTTGTGGGAAGGTCGCTATCCGCAGCTGCCTTGTTCCGTGAGTGTAGCGCCAGTGAAAGCCATGCATTTTGGGGGAGACATAAGCAGAATCACAGGGCTGTTTCCATCCCTTGATGTCTAGAGCCAGAGGCCAGCTGAACAGAGAAGCCATAAGGACAGAGCTCCCTCTGACATTCCTCTTCCAACTCATCCCATCTCCATGACAGTAGGCTTCAGCAGAGAGCAGTGCCCCTCGTTCCTTGCCAGGAGAGCTGAGCACACATGACTATTGTATGAGAAAGAAGATCCACAGGAATCATTTTCTATTTGAACAGAATTTTTTTGAATGGTAGTTAGTTTATTTTGGTGTAATTTCACTGAAATGCAATTACCATTTTCATTGACTCTGAAATTGTCCCATATTTGTTCCATGACAGTGTTTTTAAGGTGACCCTGAACAGAATTCTTGTTGTAGCTCCCTTCTCTTTCATGTGGCCATGTGAGCCCTGCTTACCCTCTGTAGGTGCAGGTGAAGCAGCTGTGGACGAGAGTCCTGGCTGGTAACCTCTGATCCAAGGATGCTCTTCTTTTGCCAGCAACAAGTCTTCCATGCTTGACTCCCCCTTTCCCTTTTTCTTGGCCCTTGTGGCCTTGTGGTATGCTCACTCTCTGCAGCCAGAGCTGCGTAGACTGACCTGGGCCTAGAGAAAGGTAGGTCTGAATAAAATGAGCTGCCCCCTCCCCTGTATACTGTGATAACAAATTGTACTCAAGATGCCCTTATGCCAAAGCACTGAGTTCTCAACTCTGAAATTTTATATGCTTGAACCATGGATTTGAAGGTACCTCTTTTTTTAATTTAAAAAGTCAAAACAGTAAGGATGTTTGAAGTTTCCTGTTGAGTTCTGCGAAGCACTTAAGCATCATTCTGTATGTACTGCAGAGGCTGTATATCAGGGCTGGGGAATGTCCAGGCCCTAGGACATAATTTTACCAGATATATCAAGCTCGTTTTTAAGTTGATAAGTTTTTATGGCTTGCAGATGATGTCATAAATATGCACATGGACCTTGGCAACAACAAAGTTTCCCACCCTTGCTGTGTGTTGAGTACACGTATTGTGCCCTTCCACTGAAGTAACTGGGCCTAAGTTGCGTTCACCCGAAGTCTTCCTTGTCAAGGCCCTTGGGAAGACTCTCTTCACATTTGGTACAGTTGGATCCTTGGGGTAGCAACTCTTTGGACCCATCTTTGGGTCCTTAAAAGACAGTGGCTGATGGTGTATTCTGTTGTGTCTTTATTCTTCTGTTTCCAACGGTCTTCATTAAATTTACCCAAGCAGTGGTTACAGATTCCAGTGTTCAAGACACATCTTGGGAGGTAGGCAGGACTCAGCAGTTTTCAAAGTTTTCAGAAGCTCCCCCAGGCCAAAGCTACCAAGGCCACATTCATCAGAGCACACAATGGCACGTGGTACCTACCCCTTTGTTTTAGATATTTTCTTGTCACTGGGACAGAATACCCACATCCACAACTTCAGGGAAGAAATATTTATTTTAGCTCACAGTTCTAAAAGGTCATAGTCCATTTGCAGGTGGGCAGCTGGAAATGGTGGAACCACATGGTGAGGCCAGAGCCTGAAGAATAGCTCCTCATGGCATGGCAAAACAGAGCCAAGTCAGAGAGGAAGGGCAGGGCTAGCACTCACCTCTCCAGATCAAACCTCAAGCATCTGCCCCTTTCAGCCAGGCTCCACTTTCCCACAGGGCACAGTATCCATAGGTACATGAGGCTATGGCAGAGACATTCCAGACCCAAACCACAGCACTCTTGTTGCAGTTAGGGAGATAAAAGGTGGATTCTGGCTGCCCCCAAAAGTTGGGCTTCTCTGCTGTCATTATAGGGTCTGAAGTTAGCTTTATAATGGGATAGAAAACAAATGCCAAATTTATTTTAAAAGTGCTCTTGGTCTACCTAAAACTAGTAGTAAGTATAAAGAATCCTCTGGAGGTAGTTTATTCTCATGTTTAAATGTGCCTTTGCCTTTTTCAAAGCAATGCTTATGGTTTTGCCCATTACCAAAGGCGTCCTGTGACTTGGGAAGTATATATTTGAACTGAAAATTCTGGGGTGGTGATTGAGGATGACCGGAAAAGTGATTTAACTAGTTTTTCATAGAACATTAAAAAGCGATTTGGGAATACAATAAATCTCCCTAAGTTGCACTCCACCAAATGGTTGTTTGAGGTTGAATTCGTATCTCACAGGCAGAGAATAATTCTTTGCTGATTATGTTAAGTGATTATTTGCTTAAAACTTTAAAAGAAGAGTAGATAGAGTATGTTTGTACTCAGTTAACCACACCAAAGATTTTAGATTAAGAAAATAAGCAACCAAATTGGTGGTTTATTTTATTACCAGACTGATAGAGTTTCACAGGCAGGAAAGAATCCATCTCCCAGACTGGAAAAGGTTAAGTGTTTTTGTCAAGCAAGATTTAAAACTCTAAAAGCTTTACTATTGCTTAAATTTTACTGAAATCAGAAATTAATCCATTGGATAGCTAGTGACTGAAGACCCTTAGAGGTGACATGGAATGTCTTTATTTCTGAGACATGAGCTTTTCATGACTCTACAAATGACATTTGTTTTGGCATTTGGTACTTTTGTTCCTATATTTATTGCCTTTAGTTCATAGTGGGAGTAGTTTTCTTCTAATTACCCAAAAGGCAAGAAAAAATACATATTTTTTAAAAAGGAAAGAGGAAATATTCTTGAAAGTTTCATTAATTGCAAAATGAAGTTAAATGGAGCATTCAATAGAAGTACTTCTCAGAACTAACAGAAGATTTCTCAGAAAGGAGCTATTAAAGCTGGATTCTCTAAAGCAGTGGAAATCCCAGGAACAAAAGCCAAATGCCTGGGAATTGGGTTTCAGAAGAATTTTTGAATTGGTACTGCTCAGTAATTTACAAAATGTAATAGAATGGTTGAACGTCTAAAATCTGTGGAGCTAAAACGGGACAATAAATTTAGCTTACATGGCCATGTACATTCAGCTCATGCTATTAGAATATTGTTAGTACCATTAAACATTTTTGCATGATCTCTCTTTGTGTGAGTACAAAGATTCGTTGCCTTTTACAGAGTTATTTGTAGATTATACAAGGGTCCTAATGGTGATTTTGGGTGAAAGTAAAATTTATGATGCCATCTGAAATACTTAGATGTATATTAAAGCTAACCTTAAGAATAAAATTTTTATTTCATTGCTGTAATTACAAATCAGACCTCCATTCAAGAGGGGGAAAAGAAAGTAAAGCCAATTTTCTTCATGGTCTAAGCCATCGGGTACTCTGAGATTTTGGGCAGATCAGTTTTTTTTCAAGGCTGTTGTGGATTGAACATGCAAATATGAATTTTTGAAACTGAAAAGCCGAGTGTGACATACTTCCAGGGTAAATTTTGCTCTTTTAGCAAATGAGACAAATAACTACTAGTTGCAACTCATGGATTGGATTGCAGTTTAATGATGATCAGAATTGGAGCTTAAACATCATCAAAGGGTGACCTGTAGTTTAACTTTCTTAATTATACCTGTCAAGATGTTGAGATAGCAGGCCTGATTGAAATGAGTTATTGAGTCAGGTAGTATTAATGCCCTTTTAATCAACTGTGATCTTTAATTTGCCTAATTAGCATCAGGCTCACCTTAGCTTGCAAGAGCTCTGAGCTACACATTCAAATTACAGATGGAATGCTAAATTTGATAATATTAGTAACTGCTATGGACTAATTTTTATTTAGTCTTTACTGTAAGAAATCTTTGCTTGAAGATGAAATAGGTCAGGGAAAGTGTTAATGAAGTATATAAGATGTTGTTACATTGTCAGCCGACAGCAGACCTGTAGGCATCTCTCTCTCTTCTGAACGTTCTGTAAGTCACTTCTCTGGCTTGGAGAGATGACTTACAACAATAATTACTACGATTTTAGAAGTGTTTTTAAAATTGTGATTAAAAAGTATATAATTTTTTACCATTCTAATCATTTTACATGTACAGTTCAGCAGCATTAAGTACATTCGCAGTGCTGTAAAACCGTCACCACCATCCTTCTACAGATTTTTTTTGTCTTCGCAAACAGAAACTGATTCCCATTAAACAACTCAGCACCACCACTCCGTGTCCCCTGCCTCTAGCCTATGGCAAGCACTGCTCTGTGTTCTCTCTCTGTGAACATAACTTCCCTAGGTGTTTCATGCACATTGATCACGCTTGTGACTGGCTTATTCTACTTAGCATAATGCCTTCCAAGGCTGTCCATGTGGTGTCACATGTCACAACTTCCTTCCTTTGAAGGCTCAGCAAGACTCCATTTTATGTCTTAACCACATGTTGCTTATTCATTGTCTTATTTGAGGACACTTGAGTTGTTTCCACCTTTCGGTGTTTGTGAGTAACACAGCTATGAATGACATACAAAATCTGTCCAGTCTCTGCTTTCGATTCTTTTGGTTACCCAGAAATGGAATGTCTGGATCACATGGTCATGCTACGTTTAGTTTTTGAGGAACCGCGATACTCTTCCGTGGCAGCTGCCCCATTTTACCTTCAGGTCAGTAGTGTTCAAGGGCTTCACTTTTGCCGCTTCCTCCCCAGTCCTTGAAGGCTTGTCTTTTGGTAATAGCCGTCCTGATGGGTGTGAAGTGGTGCCTCATTGTGGTTTTGATTTGCATTTCCTGAGTGGTTGGCGATGTTAAGCATCATTTATGTGCTTACTGGCTTTTGTTTATCTTTTTCAAGAGAAATATTTACTCAAGTTCTTTGTTCATTTTTAAATCAGATTGTTGTGTTGTTGTTAAGTTGTGAAAGCTCTTTACATATTCTGGATATTATGCTTCTACTAAATACATGATTTGCAAATACTGCCTTCTTTTTTTTTCTTTCTTCCTTTTTGATGTTCTTTTTGATGATGTTGGGAATTGATCCATGGCCTTGCCACTGAGCTATAGTACCAGCCCTTAAATTTAAAAAATATATATTTATTTAAAAAATTTAAGACAGAGCCTCACTAAGGCACTAAATTGTCCACAAAGGCTCCTCCAGCCTCAGCCTCCCAGAGTGCTGAGATTAGAAATATGCACCACCACACCTTGCTTAAATCCTGCCATTTCTCAAGCCTTACACCAGATGTTCTACTAAATGCTCTGTATACGGGACTTTAATCCATTATATATCCCTGAGAAGAAGGTATTATCATCTCTTTTTACAGATATGGAAGCTGAGGTTTTGAGAATTTAAATAACATATTCATACAGTGATGTATACTCAGTGGCTAATCCAGAATTGGACACCAGATATGTCATATGCGAAGCCGGTGATCTCACACAGTTCAGTGTGTGGATATTCTTCTGCCTTTTAGATTTATAATTTAACTTCACCTTTTTACATATATAAATATAATAAATACAGCATAAAAGTAAAAATAATAATTACCCTAACAAATTATTATAAAATAAACACCTGTATCTGTAACTTGAGTAAAAGAAACAGTGTTGCCAGCGTCCCTGAAACTTCTCATGTGTCCCTGGACCATCTCAGCCCTGGGCCTTTCACCAAACGGAAAAACCAGACACTTTAATGGTAGGAGCTCATTACTTTCCTTTAGACTTTTCTCTTTTTCTGTGGTACTAGATATTGAGTACAGGGCCTTCACCCTGGGCTACATTCCCAGCCCATTTTTATTTTTGATTTTGAGCCAATATATTGAGCTTGAACTTGTGCTCCTCCTGACTCAGCCTTCCAAAGTGCTAGGATGATAGATTTGTGCCAGTAGTCTCAGCTTCTTTAGACTCTTTGCTTCCTAGACAGCTATTCCTAAATGATCAAAATTGGTTATGTGTATGATTTAACTTCATAGAGAGGAAATAAAAGTCGTGTTTGAATACTAATAATCCTTTTATATGTTGATTCCTTATCATGTGTTATGCCTGGTCAAGTCTGTTGTCCATTTTTGAACTGTGACATCTTTTTTTGTGGTGCTGTAGATTGAACCCAATGCCGTAGATGTGTTGGATGTGTTAGGAAAGCACTCCACCACTGATTATAACCCCAACTCTTTTTAAATTTTATTTTGAGGCAGAGTCTTGCTGAATTGCCCAGGCAGGCCTTGAACTTGTAGTCCTTCACCCTCAGCCTCTAGAGTGGCTGTGTTTACAGATTTGCACCGTCTATCCTGGCTCGTATTGTCTTTTTGTATTATTATTATTGATGGCTTTATAGAAGTGTTCTCTATTGCTTCTAGCTTCGGACTCAAGTTATGTGTGTTGCGGGTATCCTCTCCTCCCTGTAACTTGCCTTTTTACTCTCTTAAGAGAATCTTTTGATTAAAAAATTCTTAATTTTAGTGTCATCTGATTTATCACTATTTTAATTAGTGCATGTTGTGTCTTGTTTGGAAACTTCTACCCCAAGGTCATTCTCTGACATTGATTTCTGAAGTTGTATCCTTTGCTTTCATCCTTATGTCTGCACAGTGCACCTGGGATGACACCATTTGGGTACCTTCAGCTGAGGGAGGAGGGCAAGTTCTCCGTTTCCACCCGTGAATATTCATTCAACTCAGCTGCATTTTGGGAGGGAAAACTTTTTTTTTCATGTTACATTGTTAGTTTTTTGTTTTTTAAAGCTGAATTTCTGTGTTCAGTAGTTCTGTTTATGGTCTATTCTATACCATTGTTCTATTTGCCTGTATTGTCCCAACTGTCTTACTCATAGGCATATAATTGATAAAGAAAAAATTAATCATGACACTTTCTTTGAGACAGGGTCTCACTCTGTGGTTCAAGCTGGTCCTGAACTCACCATGATGCCAGGCTAACCTTGAACTCACAGCAGTCCTCCTGCCTCAGTCTCCTGAGTGCCAGGATTACAGGCGTGCACCCCCATGCCCAGTTTATGTGATGCTGGGGAATCCAACCCAGGGCTCTGCCCTTGCGTAGCAAGCTCTGTAACCACTGTGCTAATCCTCCAGCCTCGTGACACTTATTAACAGTGGCAATGAAGATTCCCTTTCTTGTTCAGAAAAAGGCAGGAGACATGAGGAGGCACACTGTCATGATCAGGATCTGGAGTGTCCTCACAAGTCTCAAGTACTTGGGTGTTACGGATTGTCTAGGGAACCATGTGCTGGTGGGAGATTGGGGCGTGGTCTGGGAGGGGTGGATTACAGGCACATAGATTGGATTATAGGTGTGTAATGGGGGCTTACCACAACTTCTGGAAAGGATGAGTCATTGGGAGGGGACCTGGAAGTATATATATATGCTGCTGCCTTCCTCTGGGAGGGGATTGGACTTGACAGGACTTGACTTCCTGTTGGTAGTGTCCTGAGGAGCTGCCTCCATCTCTGCCTCTGTCATGTGCTTCTACTGTTGCCGGCTACCCCTGAGTGGACTGTGACCTTCTGAAACTGTGAGCTAAAATAAACCTTTAGTAGCAGAGGTCAGTAGAGGTAAGAGGCCATTTGCCATAGTGATCATAGGCTGGAAGTGAAATTTGCTGGTTCTCAGGGAAGCTGAGTCCTTTTGTAGAAACAAACTTGCTAGTTTTGTTTCTACCTTTATACAACAGCAGACGTTAGTCAGTGCCTTCTGTGTGTTAGACTGTGTTTATAGTGGTGAGGAAGAAGGTGATTGGTAATGCTGGTAGTAGGGAAAGTCAAATGGTTAAGATTTAATATAAGATTTAATATTGGACAGTGACCCATTTTTTAGGAAGAAGAAAGCGGGGACAGGACTTGGAAGGGAATGAGGAACGGGTCTTGTGGGTATCTGAGATGCAGATTGTATAGACTCAGGAGACACAGACGGTACCAGCTCAGGAGGTAAGCATGTGAGAAGAATATTAGGGAGGCGTCAGGAGCCAGGGAAAGTGGTAGGAGATGAGCCGGAGGGAGGAAACCTTGGCTGGACCTACTTTTTAGATATTAGTAACTCCACTTTATAGATATTTAGCAATGCTCCTTTTGTTCTTCTTCGGTGAAATTTGTAGAGCACGTAACCTGCCTGCTCACATAATTACAAACCATGCCTTATCTCTAATATCAAGGAAGTACAAAAGAAGATAAATTTATAACAAAATAGCATTTCAGTCCACACCAGCGTGATATACTTGACATGTGCACGGTCCTTCCCACCCGTAGGACCACAGTAAATGGGGTTGATAAGTACAGATGGCTGCCCAGGTGATATGTTGGTGACTCAGATGACCCCATCCTTGTTGACATTAGTGATGTGTTACTTCTCAGATGGTGATTACTTCTTCATAAAGTTCTAAACAAAACAGTATACATCATTCCTTACTGCGTTCCTAGAAATTCATTGCTGTGGAAATCGAGGAGAAAACCTTTTGTATTGAGGTGTAAATTGGCATTAGGTTTGCCTCTGAGCCATTCCCAGTGGATACTGGGAAGTCACTGGGAGACTAGCCCTGCATTGCGGGTTCTTCAACCTGTGTAGTCCCCACAGGGGACTAATGCTGCAGACAATTGTGTGACTGGCTCAGCACCTCTGTGTACTTCTCAAATGTCCCTGGGGAGGGTTTTGTCCCCACAGAGACCCACACTACGGACTCGTAAACTCATGGAAAGATTTAAGATTTTTTTTTTTTTTACAAGGGATAAGAAGCCAGGGGAGGGGCTGGAGGAATAGTGGCACAGCAGTTCAAGCACTTGCCTTGCAAGTGCAAGGCCCCAAGTTCAATTCCCCAGCACCACATAAGCTGGACATGGTGGCACATGCCTGTAATCCCAGCACTCGGAAAGCTGAGACAGGAGCATTTTCCCAAGTCCCAGGCCAGCATGGGCTCCACAGTGAGTTCAGGACCAGCTTGGGTTACAGAGTAAGACCCTGTCTCAAAAAAAGAAGAAGAAGAAGAAGAAGAAGGAGAGGGAGAAGAGGAGGAGGAGGAAGAAGAAGAGGAAGAAGAGGAAGAGGAAGAAGAAGCTGCTGCCATCTGCTTTGGCCTTCGCTTTGTGCCTGCAAAAGCGTGGCAGAAGTATTTCCTGTCACTGGAATCTCCTGTTCTTGGCCTTCCCGATGGTTGATAGATAGATAATTGGATAAATTCTAAACTGGAAACAATAAAAAATGAAAACTACACATAATGTAGTGCCATCACCACTCTACAGCAAGGCCGGTTACATGTCACACTACTTAACAAAGTCCTTTTTTTTTGACAACAGTGAAGTTCATTGAGTCCTGCAACTGTACTTTTAAAACATGCTTAAGAAAAGGGTCAGGGCTGTGTGGTGCCTAGTACCAGAGTGGGAAGGGACACCCCAACTTCACTCCGTCCTGTGACCACTGTTGAGGAGTATGGAGGAGGACAGTGAGGAGAGGGCCGCTGGAATTTAGCTTAGCCTTGTGCAGGCCTGGAAGGGCGGCAAGGCATTGTTATTATTGCTGTGTGTGTGTGTGTGTGTGTGTGTGTGTGTGTGTGTGTGTGTGTAATGCAATCCTGCCTTGTTTAATGTGACCTCACTAACTGAGTCGTCTTCAGGTCACACTAAGTTTAGTCGTTAAAAATTACTCCTTTTTTTTTTTTATTTGAGAGGTCATCAGAATATGTATATCATAGCAATCAAATAAATACCTTCTCAGAAGTCACATTAATTATAAAGGTGAAATTTGTTTCTGTCCATAAATGAATTGAATATAATAATAATTGTGATGTTCTCTACAGCATGGGCATAGCTGGACTTAGAATTTTTTCGTTAAAAGTTGTATTTACTGGTCGCAAATACGTAGGATCAGCTTTGTGCCTGCAAGCTTATTCCTTTGGGGGAGGTGGGGTTGGAGTCAGCGGTCACTGCGGCCCTATCCTCAGTGCTGTGGCTCAGGAGTGGCAGCTGGAGAAAACCTGTCAGCCTGTAGTTTCATTTGCTTCAAAATAAAGGTAGAGCAAGTTCAGATGTGGAGTTTTGTGCATAGCCAGTGTGGGAACATTATCATGTAAACATCACTTCTCTTGATAGTGGTCCTAAAAGAAGTTTACCAGTGAATTTCAGAAATCAGCTTATGAAACCGTAAGCATATAGGAGTGATCCGAGTCAGAGGAATTATCCCCCTCCTTTCTAATCTCAAAGGAGATGAGACATAAGAATCAGAGCCCAAATATGAGGATTGAGGAAATAGAATGTAAAGGTGATTTCCTGAATCCTTTTTGGAAAAAATTCTAGAGGTTCCCAAAGTGACTTTTTCTTCCTTTTTGAGGAATCTTGTCTCCATTGCCTTAGTTCATTCTTGTCTGCCATTTTTACTTCTCATTTGACCTAAGATGTTTACAAAACCAAGAAACAGGAAGCATTGTAACACAAAGGATCTCATACCTGCAGGTTGAGAAAACTCAGTGTAGACAGAACCTTAGAAGAGAGCCGGGCATGGCTATGGCTGCTGTAAAGACAGAGCTGGGGTGAAGCTGAGCTCGGGTTGGAAAGGTAGTCTTTGATAAGGGACTCCCTGAAGTTCTTCAGATAGGCTCGTGTGACTGACTCCAGGAGAATAGGACAGAGTGGAAGAGTTTTGCTTTTAAGGGTAGGCTGCTTTAATTGTACTTGTTCATTTTTAATTGATAATAGTTGTGTATATTTGTGAGGTGCATAGTGATGTTTTACTCAGTACATTATAGAAAGCTAATTAAATGTATCTATCATCCCACCAGCTAGTTTTTGATGCTAAGTATGCTAAAAATGTGATTTTGAAATATACATTACTGTAAGTGCGGTCACTGTGCAGTGTAATAGATCACTGAAACCTCTTTCTCTAGCCTCCTGAAACTTGGTCTCCTTTTGTCAACATATTCCTGTTCCCTGTCCCTCCCCGGCCCCATCTTCTAGTAATTACCTTTCTTTTCCCTTTTCTTCCTGAGGTGCAGGCCTATGGAACCAGGGCCTCAGAAATGCTAACGGCCGAGCTATGGGTACTGGCCCTGCTGGCTTCCTTTCTCCTCGTGTTTCTATGAGGTCAGCTTTTTCAAATTCCACATATGAGTGAAATTATACAGTATTTGTCTTTTTTGTATCTGGCTTATTTCACTAGCATAATGTACTCCAGTTCCATCTGTGTTGTCACAAATGACAAAGTTTCCTTCCTTTCTGAAAAGGAAAAATACATAAATAAAGAAAGGTTGTGTAGTATTCCATTGTGTATATCTGCTACATTTTCTTTATCCATTTATTCATGTACACTTAAGGTTCCTTCCATATCTTGGTGCACTGGCGACATTTGTCTTCTTGCTGTTGGGTTCCTTATGTCGTCCGGATGTTGGCCTCTTATCAGATGTATGGCTTGCAAATATTTATCCTCGCCAGTTTACTTTGGTTTGTCCTTCACCTTCACCCCTCAGCTGGTAAGCATAAATTGCAGTTGCTGATTTGCTTTCATTGACATGTTTGTGAGCGGCGCTTCTAAAGAAGCCCGAAGAGCTTACGAAGGGAGGCGTGCTTGGTACATGTTGTATACCCCAAGATTCAGTCCTGAATGGCCTTGCAAGTTCCAAGTAGGCTGACACAAGGCAGCGACTGGGCTTTGATCTGAAAAACTTTGCATGATGCAATTTCTATGAGCATTGGTTGATTGATTTTGCTGGAAAATCTAACCAAGAGAAAGCCATCTGCCTCTGGCGTTAGCTCACTCCTCATGGGTCCACCTTCTACTTTCTGCATTTCGTATATAAAATTTGCAGCTTAGGAATAATCCTTCCATAGAAAATAGATATTAGTATATGCTGTATATCATTATGTAAATGTTGTTTTGTTACCAAACTTTTCTGAAAGATTAGAAAGCTTTTTCTTCTTTGACTCTCATTTTTCCCTGTGCTTGTAAACGAGACTGTAAACAAGCTATAATGCAAAGAGACTACCAGGAGATGCACAACAGAAGCAGACTCAGAAATAGAAATTGAATTTATAGGCAGTGAGATAGGATAATTAGTTTTTATATTTAAAAATATCCTCCATCCAGAGGAGTCTGCTGTCTTGGATAGAGAATGGAATTAAGTTTGTATCTTAATACCTCGAATAATTTAGTGGAAATTGCCAGCTTTGTATAAAATTTATACATAAATCTGCTGTGTGTTTGTGAACATATATAAAACATAACTACATTAACAGTGCATACATCTATATTCTTCTCTGAATACATGAAGTGCCTACTCAAATCCTCAAATTCAGATAATATTAATCACTTACTCTTAGAATTTTCAGCATTAAATGTTGTTGATAGATGTTAAAGATGACCTGATTGGCCTCTGCCTGCCTGCTTTTTTTTCTTTGAGTAGTTATTTGGAATTCAAAAATCAAACAAAAAAATCTGTTTTTCATACAGAAAGCAAAAACTGTATCTGATGTTTATCTTAAGTTTTTGTTTTTGATCCAACTATTATTCACCGTGGACTGTACATTTAGAATGTTCTATGTAGGTAAAATGGAAGACACGAGCATATTAAATGTCTGCCGGTGTTAAATATGTGTAAATTTAGCATTTCTCCCTAGGAGCCAGCGTCTCAGGCTTGGTCGCTGTTGTTCTAAATTGGCAGAAACCAGATCCTGGCTTTGGACCTTGAACAGATTTTTTTTCAGGGTCGCGTCATGAGTTTAAGAGCATCCTGTATGAAATGCACCATCTCTCCAGCCCGGTTAGTGAGGACAGAGAGGAAAAGGATTGGCCTGCCTTACTGAAGTTTCTACATGTGGGGTGGGTCACTGGTTTCTTGCTGAGGGCTCCACCAGGGAAATTGCCACTGCCTATGGCATTCTTGTTTCCACAGAGAAAGACATAAAATGGAATGAACTTTCTACCCACTGTTTGTGTAGTTTGCCCTTGAGCCAAGAGAGCGGGAAGCTGGAACCCCTGTGTACCTGCTCCGTGCATCAGGGGAGGGTTTCATCAGCTCTGGGATCTTTGCCCCCCTTCTCTGCCTCCGGTCAGAAATCTCTGTCTCAGAGGAAAGAAGAGAGTGGTTGTTAAAGCATAAACTTGTAAGTCAGCTCTTGTTACATCTCACTCCAAGATGATGCCCGAAACCTTTTATTGAACTGAAATGCTACATGGATCTGAAATAACTGAGTCGTTCCTTGCCTGGGGGTTAGGAAATCTTTCTTTTGTCCAAAGGTGGTTGGATGCTTGCTGTGTGGGTGTTTGCGTATTTAGAAAGTGGGTTAGTTTTGGAAGAGCATTTCCCTCATGGGAACTTAAGACAGGAAACAGCAGAACCAGTCATCCAAAAACTGGAGGAAGCCACATAGATGAGCTCCTCACACTCTGAGCCATTGTCATCCAGGTACAGTTTCCTTCAGCTGCTTGAAGTTTTTAGGATCTGGTCAAGTTTTCCTGCTCACTTCCCAACACCTCATGTGCTTGTTGGCCATCTGTTCTTTTCCATTGCAAACTGCTCCTTACATAATATGACTCGATGTCAGTTAGAACATGTGTCCCTTTGCCATTCATCTGGGGAAGGGTTAATGGTGATTTATGTCCCTTTAATTGGTTTTTCTCCAAATGGTGATATTTAACTTATAATTTTATAAGAACTCCAAGACCCTGGGAAAGAGGAAGAGAACTTCACTTTTATTCTTAATCGCTTTAGTCATATGGCTTAAAAGAAATCTTGGCCTAAATGTTTGGATGCTTAAAAAATGCGGTACTTCAAGTTTTCTAAAAAGGCAATACTTAGGAATTTACTGCTTACCTGTGAATTGTATTAGCCACATTTGTTGATTTATTTTTGAATAAGTAACATGTTTATAAGGCTCAAAGTTCAAAGGTCACAAAGGATATTTAGTAGAGTCTTTCCTACTGTTGTCCTCAGGCACCAGGTTTCTTTTGTCAGAATCTTTGTTGTCATGGTCTTGCCTTCGTACTTATAATACTCATATGCGTGTGTGTATATGTGATTGCAGTTATACACATAGAATATATGTGTACACTTTTCCCTTTTTATGCAGCTGTTGAACATACATGTTGTCCTGCGTATGTCTTTTAAATGCGTTTTGTGATTCAGTGCATTCAGTAAGTTAAGAGCTTCTTCTTTCTTTTGTAAGACTATATTTTTTAACTCTTATTTGACTTATAACCACTTCTTTACTAATAGATATTTAGTCTGTCTTCTGTTTTTCTGAGACAGAGTGATGCAGGGTATTGAAATGGAATTCCTGCAGGCCAGAGTGAATATGTTTATCATTTTGATTGATTCTGTCAGTTTGCCCTGGATAGATGTTTACAGTTTACAACTTTCACGAGAAGAATGAGGAGTGATCACCTTTTTTCTTATATTTTTGAAAATGATAAGTGAGACAGTTACGTCAATTTATAGTTAAATTTGCTCTCATAATTGATAAAGAATATAATGAACACTTTAAAAATAATTTTTTGTATTTTTATGCCTTTATATATTTGCACATACATGAATTTTAAAGATGGAAACTGACAGGCATGGTAGTGTGTGCCTGTAATGCTTGCAGTTCGGGAGACTGAGGCAGACGAATCATAAACTCAAGCCCAGTCTCATCAACTTGGTAATTTAGCTATATTCCCAGCCCTTTGCAAAGGGCAAAATCCCTGGAATCAGTCCCCAGACCTGCAGTAAATAAATAAATAAATAAATAAATAAATAAATAAATAAATCTGTGTGTACTTTTCTCCCTCTACTCCCAGGAGGCACTGGTAAGCTTATCTGGTTTCTAGTAAGTTATATAACAAATTTTTAAATTGCTACGTTATTAACAGTGAATACACTTAAATTTTAGAAGATATCTAATATTGTCCTTCATATGACTACCAAAACATATTGCTAAAATCTGATTTCAGCTGATACTTTTTCAAAACAATGCATCTCAAATTAAGCTAATCAAATTTTTATTTTATAAGAGTATGTTACATGATCTCTTCTGAGATATAGTAAGTCAATTAACTTCTGACACATGTGGCCCTTTACAAACGGGGATAGACTCTTGAGTAATCGCAGTGTAACTAACATGATGGAATAAAGACGCCCTGTAGATAAGAGCCATCACCTTCTCCTTGCTGTTTTTCTTTGTGTTGAACTTCAGATGAAAGTCCCTTGTGGCTATTTTTAAGGACTATAGCTTTGCTGTCATAAGCGAATTCATTTGGATGATCCTTTGGCCCTCATCAGTAAGAAGTCTGAGGGGTCTGTATTTTCTCTGAGTTTTCTTGTTCTTGCTCCCTGCTTGATCTCACAAGTCATATAAATCTCTACTATTGGGAAAAATACATTGTGCGTTTCTTGGTAGACTGATTTTTCTATCTCGTAGTCTTAAACTATAAGCCAGTCACTTAAGTAGCTAAAAACTGAGTATCTGCTCCATAGCTTGGTTGGTGTTTTCTCTCTTTTGTGAGTCCCCACTTGGGTTTTCTTCAGGATGAAAAAGAAAGAAAGGAAAAAAAAAAAAAGAAAGACAGGCAGACAGACAGAAAGAAAAAACGGCGGCTTTTTGGGAAAATAACAAACTGTGAAAACTAAGTACATCTGCTACGTTATAATTGTAGGAATTTCCCTTTGGAATAAATATATTTGCCATTGGAACAACTTTGTGACTAATACAATCATACCCTTTCTACTGCCCAGTTAAGAAATCTCTTTTCAAAATGAAATTACCATAAATGTCCAGTGGTAGTTTTGAATTGCTGAAATATTCCACATTGTCATGAAACCCATTACAACTCTTTCCTGAAGTGAAACTCACAAAATTTTAGAACTAGAAGGAGATTTGGGGATGGACCAGCAGTTAATCCTACTTTTATAGGTGAAGAAACTGCAGCTGAGAGGTGGTCAGAGTCATGGCAGCGAGGGAATAAGAAAGCTGGATCGTCAGTTCTGGCTTCAGACTTCACTTGGCTAGATTGTTCCTGAAATCTTGCTTAAACATGTTCTTTTTTTCTGGAAGAAAAATATATCAATTCTAAGGTCTCAGTGAAAACCTCCTTCTTAAGTGGTGTTTGGTTTTGCTGAAGACCCTCGGTAGTAAAAAATAAACACGTGCGTGCGTGCACACACACACACACACACACACACACACACACACACACACACACACCACTTCTAAGAAACATGTAGACAGCACCCTTGAGGCAAGCATAAGGTAACCCTTTCTCTTTATGATTGATAGAATGTAAATTGCTCCCTTTTTGAAATATCCCGGTCTTCTGTATCCTCACGGTGGGGTGGAGATGTGGCTGCACAATTGTTACAACTTTCCTGATGGCTTCTGTCGTGTACAAAGAAGACACAAAAAGAAGGCTTGCCTGTTGGAAAAAGTAAGTGTTGCCATTGATTAGCTGGGACTGGTCAGAAATACATTACATCACATGAAGTATTTAAGTAAAGCTGTTATAAAGAACAGTATTGATATGTTTAGGAAGAAAAGAAGGGTCAGAGACAGAGAGAGAAAGAGGAGAGGGAAGCAGAGGATAGAGGGAAGGAGAGAAGAAATAGGGAGCTACCTGCATCATAGGTAATACATTACCTCCCTCAAAGTCTCTGCTTGGAGAAAATCCTGTAGGTATTAAAGATGTGTTTATACCTCTTACAACTGTATTTCCAGCCTTGGTCCTTCATCTGAAACATAGTAGCTAACTTCAGATCACCTGTAAGACACATGAACTTCAACAAATCCAAGATTTAACCCATGATCTTGCTCCCTCATCCTTCCAGTTTCTCTTCCTTGTCTTGGAACTTCCTTGAACCCCTTGTCTAGGAGATTTATGTCATGGTCTTCCAAACTGACCAAATCAGGACTTGGAATTATCCTTCATCCTGTCTTCTGTCCCACTTTCAGCATCCATCCAGATCAGTGGACCTGACGGATTCCACCTCCTACGAGTCTTAGCTTATGACCTCATCGTCTCTTCCTTGAATGGTTGCGGTGATCTCTAGCTGGCCTTTCTGCCGCCTACTTTTCCTTTCTTTCTAAAATGTCCTCCAGACCGTGGCCAGAGCAATCTTTCGAGAAAATGTATTTCCCTTGTGTAAAATGGTCCCTTGGCTGCCCACCCACTGCAGAGAAAGTGCTGTAATAGGTCCATGCTGACTTCTTCAGCCATGTATGTGTCTTGCTGTTCCCCTGCTCTCACAGTTAGGTTCTAGCCATCGCAGGCTTCTCTTGAGCATACCAGAGCACTTTTACCTCCCGACCTTTCCGATTAGTACATCCCATTCTTCCTCCTTCCCTCTTCGTGTCTAGTTCCTACTCATCTTTCTGAAGTGGCCTTTGATGCCACTTTTCAGAGATGCCTTCCTTGACCAGCCAAGAACTCTTAACAAACACTTGCATTTGGTCACCATATGCCTGCCACTGATCCAAAGCCTTTGTGTGTGTATTCCTTCATTTTCTCCTCAAAACCTTGGGAGGATAGAAAGATTATTTTCATTTTATAGGTGAGGAAACCGAGATTTTGTTAGGAACATGAAGCAGTATACCTAATCTCACATAGCCTCGAGGGCCAGCAATCCCTTTTGCCACTGTTGGCACCTGATCTTGATTTGTGTGTGTGTGTGTGTGTGTGTGTGTGTGTGTGTGTGTGTGTGAGTGTGTGTGTGTTTGTGTGTGTGTTTGAACATATGAAGATGTGCATACATATATCATTTATTTTTGAATAGGTAATATAAGCACATATTCTGCTCTTTTCTGCAGTACTGGGGATTGAACCCAGGATTTAACATGTGCTAGGCAAGCATTCTGAGCTACGTCATTTGAGCTATCATTGAACTTAATCTCCAGCTTATAAAAATTTTAATTTTGAGATAATGTCTCACTGAGTTTCCCAGGTTGGCCTCAAACCTGCAACTTTCTTTCCTCAGCCTTCCAAGTAGCTGGGAATACAGGCATGCATCACCATACCTAGGTAGTACATATTATAAAATCCAAAGTATACAAAGAGTGGTGTGTAATTGTAATCCTAGCACTGTGAAAGGCTGAGGCAGGTGCTTGCGTGTTTGAGCCCAGTGAGGGCAACTCAGTGAGACGCTGTCTCAAAATAAAAATTTTTAAAAAAGGTTCGAGGTGTATCTCAGTTCAAAGTCCCGGAGTTGAATCCCCGGTAATAGACACACACGCATGCACACACACACACACACACACGCACATGTGTACATGGCACACAGACAGTAGTTATCCTGATCTTGCATCCCGTACTTCTTCTGGAGGAAAGTACTGTAGCCAGTTTCTTCTGTGTCTTCCCAGGCAAGCATACAACTATGTGTATCGATGGTCTATGACTTGGTTTTTCCATTTATGATGATATATTCTGCTTGTCGTTTTTAATTTGTTTTGTTTGCTTAACAGTATACCTTGGGGCTTGTTCCATACCAATGTATTATGAGCTTCCTCTTCTACTTTATGTCTAAATAATAGGCTACTATAGGGAAATGCCATCATTTATTTATCAGTGACCTTTTGTTGATGTTTAAGTTCTTCCCACACTTTTGCTATTACAGACAAGGCTGCAACAATTGGCTTTCTACAAACATCATTTTGTGCACTTAAAAATTTATCTTCAGGTTAAAAATCCTGGAACTGGAATATTGAGTCAAAAGGGTAGGTGTATTTATAATCTTCATCGACTGTGCTGGATTAGTGGACGGATGCATGTATTCTTTCATAAGTAATTCTGAAAGTGCGTTTTCCCTCTTCACTCACTGTTGAATATATATGAAAGCATGTTGATGTCTTCTATTTTAATATGTTTAATCTGAATTTCTTTTATTATGAGCTAAATATCTGTTACTGTGCTAATTCTGAAAGTGCATTTTCCCTCTTCGCTCACTGTTGAATATATAGTAAAGCATTTTGATGTTTTCTATTTTAATATGCTTAATCTGAATTTCTTTTATTATGAGCTAAATATCTGTTACTGTGCTTGTGGACTATATTTTTTCTACTAGCTGACTATCCATTTGAGCTTTCTTGTATTATTTTATTGATTTATGGGCATGTCATATTAAGAACATCAGCCTTTTGCGTGTGATTTATGTTCCAAATAGCTCCTCTGGTTTGTCATTATCTGCTGCCTTTGTTTATGATGCTTTTTTCATCCAGAAAATTTTTATTTTCATGTAATCAGATTTATCAAGTTTTTTTTACTTTTATAGTCTCTAGGGTTTGAGTCATAGTCAGACTGACCTTCCCAACCCCTAGACTATAAAATCCTCCTCTGTGTGCAGGCCTGTCTGTGTGAGGTTGTTTCAAGTAGAAAATCCGAAAGAGTATTATAGGCTAGAAAACAGATTCTGGAGTCAGACTGACCCAATTGCCCTGGCGTCTTCTGTAATAGTTCTGTAATCTTGGATGAAATTTTTTGAATTGGTTACTAATAGCTGCATTTTAGGGTACAGGTTGCTAAGCAGATCAAATAGGGCACTGTAAGGAAGTGTCTACTATTCAACTGTGCCATTATCATTTCTTTCCCAATTCTTTAATAGTTCATGAGAAAAGAGCCCTTTCTTCTATTTCTTTTGTATTCCCCTTGTCACCATGACTCCCCCACCCGCTCCTAACAAGACATGGGTAAGGTCGTGCTCGAGCGCTCATTTTGATTGCATTACTGTTTATTTTGATTGGAGAGGGAAAGGCCTGGAGCTCTGGCTGGAGCCACCTGGAGTACCTCTGGTGCCCGGCAAGCTGCGTCCCAGCCCCTTGAGGACTCTGGCCCTTGCTGCATCTTGACCCTGTGTTTCTGTCCGTGGGTCATCAGTGAGAGCCCATGGGTTTCCCTCTGAGCTGCTCTTCAGCCCTGCCCCCGCCTCCATGTGTGCTGCTGTGTACACATTGTCGTTCTTCTCACGCGGGCAGAGGCCTCCTTTCTCAGCGGGCTGGTGCTTTCCCCTGTTCTCGTGTGTGTTCTCCACATGGAGATTCCTTGTAATGTACTGGTATGTTCTTGCCCGGATGAGTTGGGAGAAGAGGTGTGATATCGGCTCTAAGACATCACCGTCACTTGGCACTGTTTACATTCTCATTGACCGTATCAGAGGAATGGCCCAAAGTAATACTTCATTTAGTGAATGATCGTCCTAAAAGTTTCTACTGGGTCAGGTTCTGTTGGTACTGAAGGTTTACTTGCAAAGATTTTTAACTCCTTTAAAATGTTTAATATGATACATACTCTTCGGAAACATCAATATTTTGGAGACAGAGCTAAAAATTCGAAGTTAATTTCCTAACTTTTATCTGTTTACCTCCTCTATTTTTCTTAGCCTCTGTGTTTCCATTGTATGTTTAATTTTGACAAAGTCCACTTGGGATTCCAGGGTTAGAAGATGCATCAGGGAAGTATGCCAGGTTAGCTATATTTAATTTTCCCCCATTCTGACCATTAATTAAAATAATGCTAGAAGCACAAGTGTTTCTTTCCATGAGTCATCAGTAAGAGCCCATGGTCTTACTGTCCGTGGAGTGTTAACCTGGGTTATCTAATACAGTGGCAGACAGAGAGGTTAAAGGATAGAGGGTGTATTATTAGGATGATAAAACAGGAGGAAACAAAACATTTTACAGTTTTGCCAAGTTTAACATGAGCCCCTAGTATACGCAAGTGCTATAAGAAGTACAGAAATGGGTAAGGTGTTGTTCTGGAGCACAGGGCTCTGCTGTGTGCCAGCTGGACCTGCTGTATACAGAGCATTTTACTGGTACTGTTACACTTATGGTTTGCAAGGAATTAAAGATGACAATGGTGTGTACCTGGATTCCAGTTGAGTGGGAGAGATGTTGAATAACTTGACATTGGTCCCACAGTTCAAGGATAAAGTGTGAGTGAGCTTGACTTCAAAGCCTGATGTCTCTGGTATGGCCTTCCAGAAACTATTGTCTGGAAAAGGGGTGGGGATGAGGAACAATAATGTGACGCTCTTCTGTGGGAAAATGAAAATTAATGATATAAAATAAGAGAGATGTGCTGATTCCTTGAGAGTTTCCTTATGATTGGAGTCTTTGACACTACATCCTGTAATGCAGTTGGATATTGTAAACATTCAAGAGAGAAGTCACTTGTCAGCAGTTCTGCTGTCCCCAGCGCACACCTTGGTAAAAACGTCTCCTTATGAATTTATGTTACAAAAGAGTTTTCCACCTGTAAATTCAAGGAGCACTGCTTGTTCCTTTTTGGCAATATTCCCAATAGAAATAAAACTACCTTAGCTGTCTGGAAACCTGGGGCCATGTGGTTAATTTTGTAAGAGTTTTGGAAGGTCATGGATACCCTGGGCATTGCTAGAATTGTATGTAGTTTTAAAATTCTCAGGGCCCTTTCCCTATACGCCATACCTACTCCATGTATATGTGGATGGGTCGCTTACCATCCACACTAGCTGCCCTCGTGTGCTGATTCTCACAAGTGTTGGGTTTTCCTGGAAGAATTTCAGCCCCTCTGTGAAAGATTTCAGTTATCTCTTCTCTTGTATCCAGAAGTAGCTTCTTTACCCTCACTTGAAATTGTGCTGTATTCCTTAGTGTTTTGGAAACAACATGTGCAGAGGAAGAATTCTGGCTCTGTGAATATTGGATCACTTTGTTCCCTGGCACAACAATCTCTCCTTTGTATTAAACATCCTAGAACAGAAGTTCTAAATAACATTTTTATATTCTTTGTTGTCTGAATTTTTTTTTATTTGGGGACAACAGTTTGGTACTTGTTCCTCTGTCAAGTTCTGATGTATTTTCTCCCCTTCTCCAGTGACATAGGGTATCACTGAGCTGTGGCCTAGGACTGTGCTTGTGTAGTGGTGGCAAGCGTTTGCCTAACCCTGGGACTGTCTCGTTGCTCCCTCTGGACGACTGTGAGTTATTTGTTCATAGTGGGATGACAGACTGGCCAGAACCAGGATACCTAATCCATCGACCTGAGCAGCTGAGCTAGCCACCGATAAGCAAACCAAAAGAGACACTCATTCACCTTCCTTTCTAGAAGCGCAGAAGGGCTGTTCTGGAGATTCTAGTACAGTGGCCCCTAGCATTTTTGGCACCAGGAACCTTTTTTTTTTTTTTTGTGGGAGATAGTATTTCCATGGATGAGGGCATGGCTGTAGCTTCTACTGCCTTACCTCTACCTTGGATTATCAGCCATTAGGTTCTCCTAAGGACTACATGGATTCCTCACATGTGTGGCTCACAGTAGGGTTGTCACTCTTGTAAGAGTCCCGGTTCACTCTTGGTCTGACAGGAGATGGAGCTCAGATCATAATGTACGTGGTGACGCATGTCTGTAAACACAGGTGAAGCTTCACAAACTGACCTACCGCTCACATTCTGCTGAGTGGCCTGATTCCTAATGGGCCACAGACTGGTATTGGTTAGCGGTCTGGGAGTTGGGGACCCTGTTTGTCAGAACACTAGCACTTACTGTGAACGGGAAGTTGAGTTGTAACCCTGGTATGAGTTCCATAGTTCTAGTTTTTAACTGTCACCCTAGGAGGTGGATCAGCCACCCAGTGACAGTATCCTTAGCAGGAAAGCACGTCTCACCGTTTTCCTTTGCTTTGTACTTGTACAAGACGCTGGTACTTTTAGTCCAGAGAAAATAAGTGGGTGTACTCTCATCTTTCGGCAAACCTAGTAGTATAAAAATCCAGGTTTGTATGGTGAAATAAGACATTTTTATTTTTAAAAAATTCTGCCCCACATTCCTTAAATGACATAGGCAGCATAATAAAACATGATTTATCTACCAATTATGTTTCTATATCTTTTTGCAGGTTTCAAAACCATCTCTTTTCTTATCATTTGACAAATACATGTTGAGTTATCCTGTGAGAGACAAGCTGTTCTAGCTGGCTGTCTTGTGGCTAAAGAGTGGAGCGCTTTGGCTAGGTGTTTCGCCACATTGTATTGGAGCTCTGTTTCATGCCTCCTATACGCCACACGTTGTGCTGTTTTTCTCCATATCTGCCTGCGTCTGGATGGGAGTGGCTGTCATGGAGGATGCCATTGTGCTTATCTGAGGAATGGCACTGTTCCGCTTCATCCAGCTCTGGTAGCTGGTCCCTGGAGTGGCTGGTCCTTGGCTGTCCGGAAGCATGCACACCAGCGAGAGGCTGGTTGAGCCTCAGGCACTGGGATGAATTAGATTATTTTCTAAGAGGAAGACGATTGTACTACTCCTGTTTGACCTTTCTGTGCAAAGTAAAATTGGAAAATCACTCTATGAACAGACAAGCTCAAGTGATTTAAAAAAAAAAGAAAAGATGCCCTGTACATGCTGCCTGATAGCACCTATGTGAATCAGCCAGTGTTCTGATAAGGTGAAGCCCCTGCAGGGAGAATGGAACCCTTCTCTGGACCTTAATTGATTTTTGTGTGTGTTCTTCTTCTTCTAATTCTTTGTAAAGAAGTGATTTGTGGTGCAAATGCTTCACATGTTATGGGGACCTGCATGATGTAATATTGTTCTTATCAAAACATCATTTTTGCTGGGTATTGCTCTTTTTTCCTGATCGAGCTGTTTTTTCAGACCCTATACAACAGAGACCCTCACTGTTTATAAGCCTGACCTTTAAGAACTGAGCTGTCCTCATTCCTCTGGATTAAGAAATTATGCTAGTTTGTTTGTACTTTTGTGATTTGTGCCAGCCTCTGGCCCTCTGGATCAAGATGAGATTGGCCTGAGCAGGGCAGCTCCTGTCGTACGTAAGCTGCCATATAAAAAAGTTCTATAGACTAGTAGCTTCTAAGCTCTCTTGGTAAAAATCAGACCTTGAAGACTAAAATTATGTATCTCTTAAGCAATTTACATAATAAATCTCGAACTTGGAAAACCAAAGGGTATAGGCATGTTTTCATTTATGTTACTGGAGAACTTGGCCTCTTTCTTCAAATGATACATCATTGTACATGTGTGTGTGTGTGTGTGTGTGTGTGTGTGTGTGTGTAACATGAAAACTTAGATATCTTGCATTTGTATACTACAGCAAAAGATGTGTTAGTCTTATTCCATGGGTACCTAATCTAAAAATATAGACTTTGTTTATGGTAGTGATAATGTGACCAGAAAAAAAGGCAGATGAGAATTTGCCAAGCATATTCAAAGTACAACTAATATATCAGGTTTCTGGAACATCTGAGTCTGAAGGTTTGGTCATCATCACGATATATGGAGAGGTGATATTTTAAAAGCAAGAAAGGCGAGGAGGCCAGCTGTAGAGAATGCTAACAAAGACAATTAGAAAGCAGATGTGTGCAGCTGAGTATCAGCTCTAAATGGGTTCATGATTTCCAATGTATGAGGGGCCAGAAGGGAGAGTTCCATTAAAGGTCACATAATAAAAATTGAGTCATTTAAATTCTTTTTGTTCAACAGAGATTCATACGCACAGTGAGCTTTTTTAATTGTGACTCATTTTCTCATTGGCATAATTCCCACCTGCCTTTGGAAACCCATTGAGGTGACCTTGTTCCCTGAAACAGAGGGTTGGAAAACATTGGCTGAGTCTAGCTGTCTGATAACTAGGCAGGTAGGTAAGGTAGTCACCTGCGTGGCTGGAAGGTATTATCCAGGGAAACCAAAGGCTAGGATGAAAATAAAAGCAAACGGTTTTCCCTTGGGCAGTGACTGCAATCAGGATTCTGCTGTTGATAAAATCCCGCTCCTTTGTTCTGCTTCCGGAGTGTTCATCCATATGATAGCTATTAGGCATTTCATTCAGGTTTTACCCACCTGGCACTGGGTAAGTGCCAGCAAATGGCAGGGTGCTCCCCAGCTGCCATGAGCTATGTGCAAACAGCTCTCCTCAGAGCCCTCCCGCACTCACCTTGGTCTTTGTGTGCTGTTTCTCTTTCCAGGCCAAGCGTAGGACCCAGATGCTCTTCCTGAAGCTGTTCTTGATGGGGGCTGGGATGACTGTACCCAGTCCCCACAGTTATCAATAGGCTTGTTCATGTGAGAGGTGACAACAAGATTTTGTCACAAGGTTATGAGCTGCGGGGTTGAATGTGAGCATTCTTCATGGAGTGAGCAAAGGGCATGAGACTTCTGACAGCCAGGAAAGTTATAGTTTGTCCCACATAGCAAAGTCCTTTGACCCAGGCCTTGCGGGAACACTCAGAATTTCTTTTTGAGGGTTCGGTAAAAGTGATGATCAAATGTTTGTGATGAAGTGCTATTGTGAGGTTTTCTAGCAATGAGTAGCTGAATTGCCAGAGTAT
This sequence comes from Ctenodactylus gundi, assembly GCA_004027205.1. Taxonomy (NCBI): domain Eukaryota; kingdom Metazoa; phylum Chordata; class Mammalia; order Rodentia; family Ctenodactylidae; genus Ctenodactylus; species Ctenodactylus gundi. The sequence goes on along the minus strand of PVKB01003213.1, from coordinate 113,051 downwards.
TTTCTGAGCACTGTTTTGCATTTTTAGTCTACAAAGGAAGCTAGTGATGAGCTCTCTGCCATTCTCCGTGTTCATTCTAGGCAGTTCTTAGTCATCCAAGTCAACAGGGAATATCACCATCATTGAGGATATAAACCCACAGAAAGTCCAAAAATAATTTGTGTTTGATTTGAGATGAAGACAGCAGGCGCATGAGCCTACATACTTAGCCAGTGGTCTACTTGGAGGTCCATTCTCCCTGAGTCAGAGACAATGTCGAGGGAAACTGGGAAGCGTGAGGCGGAACCAGGATCCGGATGGCGAAGGTGGTTGTCAGTCCTTACCTCAGAAAGAGCCAGGGTTTTTGTTCTGATAATATAATACGGGTACCTTATATATATTTTTTTGAGATCAAAGTAACACAACACTTCCAAATAGCATAGAAGGCTTTCATTAAAAAAAAAAAAAACCCTGCTTTGTCCAGCTCTTCCCTTAGGAGAGAATACATTTTAACCCTCCAGCCTTTGTTTGAAGTTCTTTGATTGATTACCTTTATATATCCGAATAATATAACCATGCCATTTATGCTAGTTTCCTGGGCTTGCTGTGAGTGCCATAACTGGTGGCAAAAACAAAAAGCAAATTGTATTTTCTACTGTGTTGGTGGCTGCAAGTCCAAAAATCAAGTGTCATTGATGTCATGACAGCTCTGAAGGCTCTAGGAAAGACACTCCCTTGTCTCTTCTAGCTTCTGATGGTGGCATGGATCCTGGCTTTCCTTTCTTGACCTGCCCTGTGTGTCTCTGTATTCACCTGTCGTTTCCCTCTCCCTATGAGGACAGTCATACTGGAATAGAGCCACTTTACGGCCTCACTATGGTTACATCTGCAAAAACCTAACTTCTAAGTAAACCACAATCCCAGGTACTGAGAACGAGAATGTCTTTTTGAAGGGACACAAACCTATAACACTACTCTTTCTCAGCTTATAAACATTTGACTCTGTTTTACTCCTTTTACAGCAATGAGGTTTCTCCCCCTTATTTGTCTCCTGTCCTCTCCAGACCTCTTTCCTCTGTAGTGTGTCTCTCCACTTAAAGGACATTGCTTACATCTCCAAGGAAGTGAGCCCTAATGCCTTGTTCTGCCAACCACAGAGTGCATCATTAAAGCGCCTATTAAAAACATGAGAACATGTGCTCTTCCATCTCATCTCTCTCTCCTTCCATCCTCCATCAGCCAACACCAACGCTGGTAACTTCTTTTTGTGGTAGTGGGATTAAGCCAAGGACTTTTTTTTTTTTTCAGACAGGGCTTCTCTAAGTAGCTAAGTTACCCAGGTTGGACTTGAACTTGTGATTCTTCTGCCTCATCCTTCCAGTGTTCTGAGATTATAAACATGTGTCACCATGCCTAGTTCTGTTTTTTGTTTGTTCGTTTGTTTGTTCATTTACTTGAATGGTTCAATCCCCTGTCATTTGTCCTCAAGTACAGAATTTATACCTGTCTATAATTTCTGTAGGTAAGATTTAAGAGTTTAAAGCTAAGTATTTTCATTCTTTATTATTAAGATTATATATACTGGATTATATTACCTTTGCATGCTCTCTGAGATTTAAGTAAAATACTTTTACGTTTAAAGAATGATAGTATTCTTTCTAATTGAATCGTCCTTTAAAATCTACATTTCATTTTATTTTTAGAAGACATACTTTTCTGACTTTGAATTTACAAATATCATTTATTAGTACACCTTGAAACCCTCTTGCATTGCATAGAGACATGAGGCTTTCTGCTTGACTGTAAAATTTTTCATCACATAAAACCGAAGCCACATGGCTCCTCGTTAGTTTTTAGCATCAGGTAGTGAGGTAGTACTGACAAAACTTGTAGATTTCAAAACTTTTTTTTAAGGACCAATCTAGAGATACTAACTTCTTATTTTGTCAAATTAGGATATTAAGAACTGAACTATTTGTTCTTAGTAGTAAACTAAAGAATATTTAACACCAAAGATACAAGATTGGTATAATTCCTAAGTAAACTGTGCAGTTTAGAAATTGAAAAAAAAAAAAAAAACCCTCACTACTTTCCATAATTTTTACCATTTGGTATAGATTGATGAAAATAGTCTAGAAGAAGGTTGTCCTGGATGTGGTTTTAATAGGTGTAAAACATTACTATTAATTACTGCATTTATTCTGTGGATATATAGATAATCCATTAAGTCTTGGTATGGAAGAGGTACAGGACAAAGGCAGGGTTTTATAGGTTGGTTTATGCTGTTTTGTGACCCTAAACTATAAATTGAACTGAAGAGTCCTAACTACATACGCCTAGTGCAGGCCAGCTGAGCTATTTCACGAATGTGTGGCGTCAGGCACGAATCTTATGCAGATACATGCAGATCTGTCACCTTGCCATGTGCAGCCTGTGGGTGAGTCACACTTTAACTCTGTATTACTTTTTTTCCATAAAGTGATCTGCCTATGTGTATTTTACCAGAGTCATCTTATAACTTGAGTTAATAGCTAGTAAAATGTAAGCATTCAACCAATACATAATGATAATATTTTTATAGTTTTTCTCTAAACTAAATCAAAAATAGAATTACTTGCTGACTCCATTTAGTCCATCAAGTGTATTCAATTAATAAGCCATCAGGTTAAATTCTTTTTATCCATAAAGAACATTATAAAGACTGGGCTATTACCATTACTAAATGTTAGTTTGTTATCTTACCATGTTCAAATGAACTTAGTTTTTTAGAATTAAAAAAAATATGTATTTTGTGAAATCTCTCCAAATAAGAATAATTTTTTTTTACTTTTTATTGGGGAATAAGGAAGGTTGATATATATACCTGCACCTAACCACAGATTATTATAATGCTAGTACCCTATAGTATAATGAGCTCTCCCAGGATCATGCATTTTAAAATATTAGCTAGTAATCTTCACAACATCCCTGGGAGATAGTTAGACATTGTTTTCCCACGTTTTTTTATATAGGGGAAACCCAAGACAGACCAAGGCTAACAAGTGAGCAGTAGCCCAGCTTCACTGAGCAAGTCAATTGCAAAGTGAGAAAAGGAAGTTCAGGCTCATGTTTGTAAAACCAAACTGCCCACCCTGGCTGGTAAGTGGCCTTTATTAGAGACCATAGTCTCAACTTTTAGGATTTCATACTAGGGCGTTTTGGCTTTGGAAGACCTGAATATTCAGATGAATTAAGTTTGGCTTTCTAATTAGTAGAAACATAAGTCGTGCTTCCCACGAGGTCCCAGTGCACAGAGGAATCACCATAAAGGTAGCAGTTGAGCCGTGGGATGCATCCCAGTCTCCTAGACCGGGAAGGGAGCTATGAACTGCAGTGTGACCCAGTTCAATCTGTTTGTAAGAAGTATGGGTTTGGGATTGGAGGCATAGGTCTCAGTTAAAGCACTCACCAATCTTGAAGAATGAGGCCCTGAGTTCGATTCCCCAGCACCACATAAGCTGGGCATGGTGGCACATGCCTGTAATCCCAGCACTTGGGAGGCTGAGGCAGGAGGATTGCTGTCAGTTGTGAATATGAAGCCAGCTTGGGCTACATAGTGAGTCCAGGAAAAAAAAAAAGAAGTAATGGTTTGGACTCAGCTGTCCACCCTGTCATCTCATTTTGTTGGTGACCAGTAACGTACTGCCGAAAGGTCTGGTTATAATTCGCAGAGCTGGGAAGGTGGCTAGTATGCTCTAGTTCTGGGTAACTCAGAGGAAGATAATGATGTTAACTGCTAGCCCCTCCCCACTGCCTGCCTGTGTCTGCTTCATAGAAATCACGCTCGCAGGCACGTGCTGTTCAGGGGATCCGGGCACAAGCATTTGCAGGGCCCACATTTACAGCTTTGCGTGTTGGTTTCCCTGTGTTTCATTTCTGCTCACCCTCTGCCCACGTGACCTTGAGAAGCCATCTCACGTCTCTGTATCTGTGTTCTTCTCAGGTATTTCTTACAGATAGCCCAGGAGAGGAGCCTGCTACTCGTGTGCTGCCAGGATGGTGCTTTGTGATGATCCAGTAGGAGATGTAATCTTTGTGTTAGCCGGAATCTACTACTTAGCATAAAGAACAGGGTGGGACCATTACGTGTGATCATCTTTCCCGCAATCCATATTTTGAATATGTACAGTAATTTATAGCACAAACATTTGGCCGTTTTGAATAACTGGCCCATAAAACAACTGTCATGGTTAATCATAACCCCAATTAAAAGGGGGCACTCCTCACGGGAAGACAGGATCCTCCTTGGTTTGGTTCCATCCTGCCATCCATGACCAATGTTAAAAAGTGGCAGAGGTGCCAAGCAAGAGGCTCTTTATCTCCCAACCAAACATCTGCCATAACTGTGAGTTTGCAGGACATAAAAAGAAACTTTCTGTCCTGCGCTAGCTGTCCAAACAAAGGGAACTCCTGAAAGTGAAGACCAAAGAAACAATAGCTTGCACAAGCTTTCAGTGGGTGGAAAATACACTCCAACATTGTATGTATTTCTAGAATGTAGAAGACACAGGAGGGACGTGAATCCTCCTTGATAAGAATTGCTTAGTAGGGTGGAACAGAGAGAAAACATTTAGCAGTGTTGGGGATTATGCAAGGGCAGAGAGTTTCCTTTTTTTCTTTTTTCCTGGTTAGCTGCTCATAGCCACAAATATGCATATTATTTCCTTCTTGCCCACAATTTACTGAGAATCATCTTTCTAATATACTAGGGAATCCCAAATTTAAAAAAGAAACATTTTTCTAAAAGCATACAAGTCTTTTCAGTCTGATGACTAAATTATTCATATCTACATTATAAGGGGAAATCAAATCATGATAAAAGTCTCAAATATCCATCTCAAAACGTTCCTTTCTCCCTCCTCCTCTGCTTACGCTGTTCTTAGGGAACACTTTTGACGTGGTCACTCATATTTAGAAATAGGATTCAGAAACCTCTCCCAGGAAGCCTCCCGTGATTGGGCTGCCTCCCATACCCGTATGTAATGTAGTGCTCAGGTCACAGGATATATTAACCCTTTTCTGAATGTTTTATCATATTCTTACCTTGGAAATTATTAATACCTGCTTTCAATATGATTCTTATCCAGGCGTGTCGAGACAATAAACACAGCCACCTTCATAATCAGTCAGTGTACGGTGAGGTGTTGGTATGAACTTGAGCCCCTAGCTGCCAGGGCCCAAGCCCCAGCTCAGTGCTTTTCTACGTGAGGTCAGCAGCAGCTACTCATCTGCAAAGCGTCAGATGTGACACATCTTCCTCTTAGGGTGGTTGTGAATGTTTAGTGAATTGGTGAGTGGAGTGCTTAGGGTGATGCCTGCCACACCATATAAATGTTGCAGGAGTGGGAGGGAGCTGTGCAATAAGGAAACAAACAAACTGTGCATCCTAGGGATAATTTCAGTCAGCGTTTAAATATGTTTTTGTTTGTAGACTTGCTCTCTGTTGTCTGTACATTTCCTGAAAACAAATCAGGTCTGAAGCAGCAGGTGCTAGGAAGCTATTTGCTGAGACTGTTCCTCCTCGTCTTACCTTCTGCCGGCTCTCAATTACATTCTAGATCTAGATCTGCTGTGTTATCTGTGTGGAATCTCTCCTCACAGAACCTGTGCAGAACTGACCTTATCATGTTTGCTTGCCTATGGGAGGAAACAAAATACTTTGCTTTTCTTCCAAAATAAGAGTTCTTCACCTCAGACAGGAGGGCATGCGCAGAAAGGGAGTTTGGAATGTTAATAAGTGAATGCTAAGTAGGTGCTGATTTTGAGTTTGCTTTCACTTAACTAGAAAGCAAATTTTCTCTCAGATAAGATGGGACATGAATATTCCAGATCTAGTAAGTTCTGTTGTCTTGTAAATATTCTCTTCTTCATTATTTCTGTTACCCTTAGTGACGTCAAAGCTAGTTGATGTCTCTTTTTGGGAGTACTAGAAAAATTAGCAGTTTTTATTTGAGAAAAAAGATTGATAGAGATGTGGAGTCACCTTTGTGACATGTTTTGGTTTTATTTTCCAGCTGCTAAACTTATGGCTAAAGCTTTTCGTTTAAGACTGACTAAAACTTCTGTCTTGACAGCCAAATGTAAAATACCCTTCTTGATGTTAGCCACTTTCTTTTTTTTAAGGTTATACAGTCATGGTTGACTTTTAATATTAGAATTAAAACTTTTATTCTCCATTAATATTAAGACTTCATGGTATCTTTAAGCCTGGTTTCATATTAAGTATTGTAATGAGCCATATAAATCCTGCCATGCTAATATTTTACTAAATTTTATTGAATCGTTTATGCGTTTGTTCAATCTTACTACTTGTAAATTTTTTACCATTTTTATTTGATGTTTATTGTTGTTATTTTTAATATTTTACATGGTCTTGTGGACCACATGTTTGGTTCAGCAGTTTCCCCAAAAAAACAGCACTTTTTCTAATAGTGTTGTTTTAAGTACTTTAAAAAAAGCAATTTCGATTTTTTAGTTTAGATTATGAAAAGATCAATATGAGAACTAATATTCTTATTTTTATGCATTGATTATCCCTGGAAAAAGTTTTTATTCCCCTTTAGGACTATAGGACTTTTGAATAGTATATGTCATTGTTCGTAAAATGAAAATGCACTACCACCAATGTCAATCTCATCATATTAACTGGGCTTCTGCCTATTGTAGATTTCATGAAAAATGACCAAAGTGAATTAACAACATTTATTTAATGCTAGATGCTTATGCAAAACTTTGCCGATATCTTATTTGTGATGTTCACCACTACCATATCTCATTACTTTATTAACTTAATTTATTTTTTTATTATTAGCAAAAATTCAACCAGACCTAATGCCATAGGCCTGTAATCCCAGCACTCTGGGAGGCTGAGGCAATAGTTTCACAAGTTCGAGCCAACCCTGGGCAACTTAGTGACTTAGTGACCCTGTCTTAAAATTTAAAATAAAGATTGGCTGGGAATGTAGCTCAGTATGAAGGCCCTGGGCTCAATCTCCAGTAACACGCACACACACACGCACGCACGCACGCACGCACGCACGCACGCACACTTTGACGTCTGATCTATGAGTCTGCACTATTGTGAATCAATGAGTTAAAGGACAAGAGATTAACAGTAGAGTGAGAAGTGGGCAGTACCGTGCATGTGATACATTGTAAAGCAGGCCTCACCTGCACCTGGTTACCCATTAGATAAACGAGGGGTATGATTAGACATGAATGAGAAAGTGTTCTCAGGTAGCCTTCCCCAACAAACCTTTCACAAAACATTAGTTCCTGAGGAGAGCAGTGTTTATTGAAAAAGTTTTCCGACAACCACCTAAGAAAGGCGGACTTACACAGGTTTCTTTCTCGAGAGACTTCTCAGAATCTTTTGCTCTTGTACATTATGACTGTGAAGTTCAGGGCTGTTATAATAGTGTGAAACATTTCCAAAATTTCTTTTGTCGTAGAATTAGAGTTGTTTTGCACCCAAGTAACATCTTCCAAAAAAAGTATTTCTTGGGAAGCACTCTACAAAATTCTGTCTTGCTGTTTTAAACCAAGAATGTGGTTGAATATGGAAGCCATTGGCTCAAGTCCATGGATGTGCTGAGCACCAGTTACTTAGCAGGTTTTTTGGGGAAGACTAAAACAGGAAGATCACGAATTTTGAGCAAAGCTGGGGCAATTTAGCAACTTAGACCCTGTCTCAAAATTTAAAAAGGGCTGGGATGTAACTCAGTGAGACAGCACTGGGTTTAATCCCCAGTACTGAAAAAAAAAATCATCTTTAAAATAAGTCTAGCAACACATCATCAAGTGTGGGATAGTCACGTGGCTAATACCTCAGATACCTTCAAGGAGACAGGATCCTACCAGACTACGTGTCGTCAGCACAGGTAGCATCCTAAGGGCTGCAGTCCCAGTTTGAGCCTTGGGTATTTCTTCTCTCTCTGCACGACTCATAATCAGCATCCTATTCGCCTCAGAACTATTCTATGGAAAAATGAATGTACAATATCCAACTTCAGGTGGTGAAAGTTAAATCAGTTAAGTCTTTTTCAAGTAAATAGTTTTCCAACCACCACTCTTATGCTACCTTGCAGTCAAAACATGAGGAGTCCAAAAAGCCAACGATGGGCACAAACAACCTCCTTCTTTCTTGGAGATACGGTATTTCAGAGTTGGTAGAAGATCACAGCAAAATGTCTGGTTTTGTTTCTTATGGGTTAAAACGTGAGTGAGCGCCCTGATGGCCGATTTTCCCGGGAGGGGCCTTTTCCTCTCACTGGTCTGCTCTGTGGAGTATTTCACCATGGAGTTTTCTGCCATTGGGCCTTTGGAAACATTTTGGCAGGTTGAACAGTTATTTTGCTCATGTTGTGAGTAGCATTTCTCTGACCTTTTGTTATTTACTGAAACAGTCCAGCCTGTTTTCTTTTAAGGGAAGCGTGAAATGAAGGGGAGTCAGTCAGCACTTGCTGACTTGGTATCAGAAGAGTAACTTTTGGGCTGCTTGGCTCCCCCTATTCCTTTATAGCACAAGAGTCGTTGGCCTCCGTGTTTCTTATTTGTGTGGTTTTTAAAGAGTCTTTTTGGAGAGTTTTTTATTTTCCTCACTAAAGTAGATGCGTGTAGGGTTGTCAAATTATTTAAAACATTTTACCGCATCTCAAAACACAACCCTCTATGAACTATCTCATAACATCTTGGATACGTGGATGAAATGACGTGTACCAGAGGACAGCATGGTAACTTGGTAACGGGGAAGTGTATGTGAGTCCAGACTGCAGAGATGATGGCACTACCCAAGATGTCCTGTGAGTCTCTGAACAATATCTATTGCTTGTTTGGGTCACTGTGAAATACGTTTAGTTGTCATACAAATGGAGTTCATTGGTCTGATTTACATGAAGACCGTCTATAAGCTGAGTACAAAACCAAAAAATGTCCTCAGCCCCTAGCCTATAGGCTTGAAATAAAAACCCTGACCACATTATGGGAGGCCACCAGTTGAAATAAGAGGTGAATACCAGCCATGTGTCCTCAGTAGTTCACTTCTAAGAAGAACCAACCCCTTTCTGGGCTTCGTAATGTCTGTGGGGCATTTACTACAGTGTTGTTGCTTGAAGATGACAGAGAAATTAATACAGACTGGGTCACATAAGTTCTTCAAGGCAAAAGCCATTGAAAATGAAATATAAATTTACTGACATCCCGCTAGGTGGTCTGAGAGAGGGAAGGATGTAAGGGGTTAATAGGTTACATGAAGGATGGGACATTCCTTAGGGAAAACTGAACTACAAACGGTGGAAAACTAGAAATCTTTAGGACGTGCAGCTAGCTGGGAGAACTCAAGGTGCAGGCCGAAAGGGAAACACACTGTAAACAGATTGAAGGAGAGACAACAGATTTAAGGGAAAACATCTGTCTGCTGGATCTGACATCCAAAAGCTGCATCTGTGGCCTAGGATCAGTCTTGCAATGCTTAAAGAAGGAATGCGGAGGGGCCCAATGCAGGCTCTCGAAGTTTCTTTTTTTTCCCCTCCAGATTTTTCTGTTAGCCGTTCCCAGAATGCTGCCAGGGACTGATGAAGTGAACTCGTGTGGTCCTGTTTCTCAACGCTGACGTGAATGAAACCTCCTTAGAAGCTAACTTTTGAGCAATGGATTAAAAAGATGTTTTTCCTGTAGGTTTCTGGATGCACTAATCAGAGGGGCCCATTTACCTTGCCAAATAAAACCTGTGGATCTCTTCACATGAAGTCTTAAATAGTTCATATTTCAAGTAGAAGTTTTCAGTAGTAAAGAATTTGGAAGCGAGAAGAAAGGAATAGAGATATTCTCGTGAAATCTTAGAGGAGGTTAAGAACATGCATCTTGACAGTAGATTGATCTCGTCACCAGAGTCCCTTTTTTTCTGTTTATGCTGTTTGTTTTTATCCTATAGATATAGAAAGAAGCTAATTTAGAGGGAATAGAGACCAAATATACTCTGTAGATAGGTTAGTTTTCTGTTTCTCAGAGCAGAATTAGACGAAGATGCTGGGTAGGGTTCTCCTGGATTCCTTGGAAGTAGGTTATCCTTCCCCCTCACCGTCTTTATAGTGGAATGCCAATAACTTTACGTTTCATTTTCAGGAACTTTTCCCTTGAAGAATATAAGACAGCCAGTCTGTGTTACCCAAAGACTCCCATTAATGAGATGGAAGAGCTTGTCCTGCATCCCTGGAAATAAACTTTTTGGAAACTTAACAATACTCTCATAGCTCTCTCTCATACACCTCTCCAATGATTCCTCTTTTTAACTCGTCTTTATTTTGATGTCTTATCCCAAACCAAGATGGTAGCAAATTTCCATGTGGCATTATCACATGTAGTTGAAAAAATCTGAAATTTTATCTAAAATGAGATAAACTTGTACAAATAATAGCGCGTCAGGTGCTTGATGGCGGATGAACATTGGCGAGAATGCCTGCATTTTGCAGCAGGGTGAGATGTTTTAATGAGGATTCATTGGTGGTAAGGGGTTGTGGTAAGACTAGAAGGACAGGAGATTCTTAAACAGAGGGAAAGAACCAAGCATGAGTGGGTACAAAGTGTTTAAAAAAAAAAAAAAGATGTGTACGGTGATCTCAGTGAATGCTCACCTGGTCTTTGCAGCCACAATTTGTCACACCATCTTTTACCTCTCTCCTCTGCAAGCACATCAGTATCAGCATTTAAACTGGGCTACAGTCATGTGCCTGTTTTTCTGCTTTCTTCTGAATCATGTGTATATCCTAGTCCTGGGGTGACAGATAGGACAGCAGGTTCCATTAAAGCCCATTCACTTACCTCTAGTCACTTAGGTTGAATCTGTAGTTATGAAGTCAGAGATTTTGGCTCCTTCCTCTAGCTTCTATTTCCATTTTCTTAAGTTTTATTTTTCTTTCTTAGAAAAAAAATCTGTAGAACTGTTTTATCACAATGTGAGGAAGGCAGATGCAACGTGAAGCCTCCCACCCGAGAGGAGTCCATCTCAGAATACATCGTCTGGAACATTCCCTGGTATGATGTTTGCTGTGTAATTTCTCATATCTTGAAAGGTACTAGCTGAATTTCTCTAAACCAAGTAGTTGACCTTAGGAGTTTATACTTTTTTAGTATCCACCACAATTCTAAACCAACCCTTTATTTTACAAATTACATTTTGCAAAAAGAGTGACCTGAATCTGGCTCATAGCTATAATCCCATTGAGAGACCGAGGCAGGAGATTTGCAAGCTCCTGGCCAGCCTCAATTGCACAGCAAAACTTTATCTCAAAAAAAGTGACCCAGTGCTGATGCAAAGAGCAGTAGTAGGCCAGGTACTATGAATCAGACCGGACGTTTTGTTCTCAGCAGATTTTGATCATTATCCTTTGCTTCTCTGTTTTCCGAGCTCGTGAGGTTCTGTTGAGTACTTTTGTGGCTGAGTGTTGTCTGGAGGACACTAAGCAGAGGAATGTTTTTTAAATTAAGGACCTTGGGAAGGTTTTTAGCAGGAAGATCAGAAACAAGATTATCTGGTGAAGAGTAGGATGGGCGAACTAAAATCTCATCGGCAGTAGAGTCAATTTCAGCATCTCACCGGGACTTAGTAGTATGAGGTCTTGTTACACTAGGCTTAGTAACAATGATATAAATGGCAAAGCTACTACCTTTATTTCTTAGAAAAAGAATTATTCCTCAGGAATACAATGTACAGACTAAGCGGCCTTGAAATATAGTTGGTAGAGCAGCTAAATACCATGTGTGTTTTCATATTTTTGTTTTGTTTTGAGTGAATTTGTTTCTATGGCTCTCCAAAATGATTTGTTTCCAATTCATAGTTTTTATACTTTACTTAATTATTGAAAATTAAAGGTGCCATATGGATATTTAATATACTGAGATTCTGCCACACTAAACACCATGGATCAGGGGTGACAAAACTATGACCTGTGGTCCAATTAGTGCTCACCACTTGCTTTTGTAAATAAAGATTTATTGGAACATAGCCATGGACATTTTTTCATGTATTACCTATGTCTGCTTTCTCAGTGTAACAGCAGGGCTGCATAACTATAATAGAGACCATATGGCTTAACATATCTACTATCTGGACCTTTATTAAACATTTTTTTCAAATCTCTGCTGAAGAGATTTTCATGACATTTAGTCACTCATTTAGTTATCCAGTCTTTTAGTGGGCACCTCCTGTGTTAATGACATCGGGAGACAGAAGGATGAATCAAGCAGTCTGAAAGCACAAGAATTTATAGTCTAATATAGAGAAGTCATCTGATGAGGCAGAGTACAGCCTGTACAAGAAGTAATTAAATTGCTCTGGTAGTTCAGAGATGGAATATACTCAGAAATATTGCTTCCATAACAGTATCTCACAGTGATTTCCTAGTGGGAACTTCATGACAAATAGTCATTTCCTTCATGGACTTGTGTAAATTAAATTGTATCCAAGGGTGGAAATGATTCAGGATGTTACTTTGTGTCCAAATTTCTTTATCTGGATGCATGTTTCCCCTATAACTATGGGTGTAATCGTATTTATAGGAAGTGTTTGAAGATTTGAAGAAAGGCTTCCTTCTTCAGGATGAGAAGCTAAAGACAATTTCTTTTAAAATGACTATTTATGTGACAAAGTAATCATAAAACTATGGGTCTCGAAGAAAGGGTCCCTTCAGATGTTGGAGGAATTATAAAAACAATCTAATATAATGGCAATATGATTATAAAAACAATATAAAATTGTAGCCCTGAAGTGCCCTGCCCCAGTGGTAGCTACAGTACTTTCTTTTCTATAGTGACATAGTGTATAGGTGTGAAGCAAGCTTTTGCTAAATTCACATTGACCTGTTGAAACCCTTAAGGATTTGACCTTTTACCCTTGGGAAGATTCCAATGAATGAAGCTTACCCAGATCCTTCTTGTTAAGATTAAGGTCTGCCTCTTCACTTACGACCTTTTTGATTTTTGCATCACAAATAGTGGCTAGTTTACTTAGTGTTTTTCAGGTATATATTGAATCAGAATCGTTGGCTGAGTTTCAGCCACTCATTATTTATATTCGTAACAGTAAAAGAACCAGAACTAATGCAGTACACCTTTGTCTAAGAATATGATCCTGTGGATCTTTACCCACTAAAAACCTAATATTTTGACTGATAGAGTGAGTGTGTTTAATGTGTAAGATACTAAAAAACAAAACAAAACAAAAAGCTGGACCTTGAATGAGGTAATTGAGGTGTTTTAGGAAGAACTGAGCCCGACTCACATTATTTTGAGTTGGCGAGCCCCTTCAGCTAGCCATCTGACAGTCCATCGGGGCCCAGTCTCTCCTTACCAAGAAGCACGTACCAGTGCGGCTTCAGTGCTTCCCTGAGCGTTCTCGATGTCAGGTTGCCAGTAGACCAGACGTTGTCCTAGATAGAGACAAGCAGAAGCAGCAGTTGGGAAGCGCATCTGCTCACCTCTCACTCCCTGAGCCAGAAGAGAATTCCGCTTTCGGTGTGTGCAGAACGCACTTCGGGGCACTTGCTGACAAGTGGGCCCAGTGGTCGCATGTATATATGGGGAGCTGTACTGTGTCAACACTGAATAAACACGCTGCCCTGTCTCCTTCAAGCCCCCCATGTATTTGTGAATGGGAGATCGTCATTATTTTCTTTGATATCAGTAGCATGGGAATTAGAAAGCACTGCCTATAACATATAATATTGTGAGTACATACATTTCTAACCAGCTGCAGTCACAACCTGAGCGAACAGAATCACTTCACCCTGTCTCCGTGGTCCCCATCCTGTGGGACTTTTCCTGAGTTTCTGATTTATAACGATCCCTTGTGAAGACCTACAAATACTTAGGTAGGTTCAATTATTGATGGTACAATAGTTCTGTTTTCACTGGAGTCCTTTGCACGGCTGCTGATTCCGTCCCATTTAAAGCGCTGGGTGGCGTGAACTCACTCGGTTTCTGCCCACATCACTGCATTCCTGGGATGCCGTTCACAGGCCTTAGCAAGATCATCTGACAGCCGCCTGTGAGGTCAACGAACTTTATACATAATTAAGCGCTCTCGGTTAGGAGAATTCCTTTTTTTCCCCCCTCCCCTGAGAAGCAGAGAAAGAATATATGTTTCTTCTGCTCTCCGTGCCTGAGTAAGTTGTATGTGGAGTCACCGGGGTAGTTTCACATGATTTAATGCTGGACCGAGTAGGAAAGTGATTGCATCCCCTACTGGGCCCCACAGAACAGTCACCACCCACACTGTTTATTCAAACTGGGACCTTGGCCATTTGGGGTTTAAGCCAGACGAGAAAAACCAACCCTGGAACGAAGGCTTTTGAAACTCTGTACTCCTCGTGGGTGCCGCCAAGAATTTTTCTTTTCTTTTTTTAAAAATATTACTGGGATCATATTTTCATTGACAATGGATTGTTAGCAACGGCTCATTGATTTCTGTTTTCACCCAGATTTGGAGTTAGGGTAGACAGGCTGGCGTGCCCACCGCTGCTCTGTTTCACCTTGGCATGGGGTGCTACCACGCGGGGGGCGCACAGGCCGTGGCGGAGGATAAGAGAAAGCCAGAGGCAGGAGCGGGGGCCGGGAGGGGCGTCCACGCGGCATTGCATCCCACCGTGTCCCGCGGGGCTTCGGAGAATCCGAAGGCGTGGGAGATCGGATCGTCGTTTCAGAGATTTCTAGAGGAGATTCCGGAACCTCCCTGGGTCACCCACGCTGCTGCTCAGCGGTTCCCACAGCCAGGAGAATCTTATTTCCAGCCTGGGTTGTGCACATGATGTCGCTCCAGGGGAGCAGTTGCTGGCCGCGACCGCTCCCGCCTCCCACGGGGCATTTACCCCGCGGCTGGGACGGCGCCTGTTCCTCCCTGCTCCCTTAAAACTCTTTCCAGACGAATCTGCAGGCTGCAGGAGAGGGCATGGGGCAGGGGCGGGCTGGCGGGGATGGGCGGGCATTTGTGGAGACGAACCGGGCCCAAGGCACCACGGCTCACAGTTACACTGCGGGTGAAAGCCCAGAGCTGAGCCACGTCCGCGAGGACGCCTCCAACCACGTGTGCATCTTAAACATGGAAGTTCCTGCTTCAGATTTTAAAAGAAAAGGAAAAAAGGAATCCTGAAAAACAGAAAAGAGAATTTTGAATTTCACCCGGCCTGGGATGAACATCGACCTTCTTGGTTTTTAAATGAGGAGAGCCGCAAGGCCCAGAGGGTTAGGGACCCACCAGCCCCAGACAGGACCCCAGAGGGCCCTACGCACAGCGCCCGGCCTTCGCCCAGGGCCCGGTTGGTGCCGGGCCTGCGGCCCCTTTTCTCACTTCCCCAGGCTTCTTCCTCCTCTTCGGCAAGATGCAGCGGACACGGAGCCCTCCGGGAGCGAATTACAGACTCATTGAAAAGCTGTCATATGACGGCCCCTTCCCTTTTTTTTTTTTTTTTTAAATCAAATTATGTCATTGCGCTTCCTCGGGCTGAAGTTTGTTCCAGAAAGAAGCTGTCTTCTTCTTCACCCGCCTGCCCTAAACTGCACCACAGTTCCAGTTCCCTATGTTAAATAAACAAGCGAGTGGGGGAGCGAGCGTCACAGTGCCATGGGTCCAGCTTGGAGCCCGGGGCAACGCACCACGGCCCACCGTGCTGGTTCCTTGTGCTTGGGCCTCGGCATCTGTCACTTGCTGTCACTAGTGTAGGGGGCTCCCGGGAAAATGCTAGGAGAGTCCTGTGTCCCTTGGAGGCAAGGGTCGTCTGAGAGGTGTGTCCTTGTGCCACCTTCAGAATGTACTCACGGGTACCGAGAAGGCTGTGAGGGCACCAGGTGATGAGATCGTTGTGTTGTGTATGCGGTCCACTGTTGATCAGAATGTCATTGGGCAGGGCACGGCTGCATTTATTGATATCTTAAAAATGAGCAAAACAGTGTTTTTATTACAAAATACTTCAAGCCAACGGGAAATAGAATAAAACAGTGAGCACGTGCTGGTCCACTCTTGGACATTCCCAGCCCTGCCGGTGCTCACTCCTGGCCACCCCGCCCACCCAGCCTTCCTCAGTCAGGTTCCTCTTCTCCCTTCCCAGAGCATCACTACAGCAGGTGAAAGGTAGTGCTTTTTCTCGCTATGTGATTTTATTTTTTACACGCATGTATCTGTAAGTAATATGTGGATTTAAAAATATCTTTCAAGCTTATCTAAATGGTAACCACAAGACTTGTAGTCTGTGTTTTCCTTGTAAGATTAGTCTGTTGTGGAACATACCTCTCTTTCACCCATTTTCAATCCAGTGCCATATTTGATCGCATGAAGGACATTATAAAGTTGTTTCTGAGTTTTCAAATGTCTTTTTGAAACATGTTATAGCTGTCCCTGGCTTTTGCTGTGCACATGTTCTTTGCACACCATGTGTGATAGTTTGCCTCGGGTCTGAAGCCAGAAGCAGAGTGGTAAAGTTAGCACGTCTTCGGCTGCCCTGAGTGCTGGCAAATTGCTCTCCAGAGTTGAGGGGCGGGCTCACTTTCCCATCGAGCTGCACATTCTCACCAACACTTGCTACTATAGTCATGTTTGTTTCCTTCTGCCAATATGATAGCTTAGGTTTCAGATTGCCATGTCCTGATTACCAGTGAATTAAGTATTTTTCATTTGCTTCCTGAACAGTCAGAATTCTCTCTCCCTGGGTTATCTCCTTTATTCTAGGTCTGGTAGTTAGATTTTGTTGACAGTGGTATGCCGAGTGATTTTCTGTCTACATTTTGTTCTGTAACCTTATAACAAGTCTATGAGCTAGATATCTTTTTTTGTTGTTGTTGTTCCTGTTATGTAGATGATGATAGTGCTTTTTAGAAGTTTCGAGGAAGTTGAGTAGGAAAGTGGTGGGGACTGGAATGAAATCCAGGCCTGGGCTTTTAACCACTGCTTTCTAAGGTGCCAGCGCTGTGATTGTTTCCATTCTACAGATGAGCACACTGATCCAAGAGAGGCTGTTTTGTTTGTTGTTTACGTGGTTGGTGGTGTTGGAACAGTACTATTCCTCAGGTTCCCAGAGTGCTAACATGACTGTATACCTACATAGAAATATGGAAGAAATAGACTGATACATACTTACCATTTTCAAAAAATATAACTTAAAAAAGTTATCAGATCTTAAAAATATAACAACAAAATTGCATTCGATAGATTCCCTTCTGGATAACCGGAGTTTCCACCTCTCTGTCCCTGGTTTCTAAATGAAGATCTTTGCTTTAGAAAACAACAACAAACTGCACACAAGAAAAATGTAGAAATTAGTCTCCACAACTTAGTATGTAATAAATACATGGATTCTCAGCAGATTTTTTTTAACAAAATGTTACAATTAAAACTTTTTTACTCCACCCCAATTGCATTCTATCCTGGCTCTCCCAGAAATAACTACCCTGCTCATGTTGTGTTGTTAAGAATCTGTTGTGTTTTGCTATGTTGTTATATGTTTTAAGCAATACTGTGAGTTTAAAAAGGGTAGTTCTTACTAAATAGTTTGCTTTGTAGCTTGTAATGCTGTTTTGAGTTTTATCCTAGCAATTTACATGGATGCAGTTTCTTTAACTACTATATTGTTACGGAATCAATGTTTGTGTTGCCTCAAAATTCTTTTGTTGAAATCCTTACTCTCTATAGGACACTATTAGGAGGAGAGATTTTGGTAGGAAATGAAGTTTTGTGAATGTAATTTTCATGACTGGGGTTAGTGATTTTATAAAAGAGACCCCAGAGACCGTTCTTATCTCTTTTGCCTAATGTAGACACAGTGAGACATCCCTGTATAAGCCAGGAAGAAAGGGAACCCCAAATCTACCAGTGCCCTAACCTTGGGCTCCTGGCCTCCAAAACTGAGAAACAAATGTTTGTGAAGTCACCCAGTCTGTAGCATTTTTGTCGTAACCAGTTAAGCCCAAAGTGATATCTAAGATATGTATGAGTGCTTTTCACCGAATGTCTCAGAATACCTCCATTCCCTAAATTAATGGAGATGTAGATTGTTTTCAGCTTTTTTTTTTTTTTTTTTTTTTTTTTTTTTTTTTTTTTTTTTTTTTTTTTTTTTTTTTTTTTTTTTTTTTTTTTTAGAAATAGCACTGTTTTGAACTTCTTTGGACATATTTCCATGCAGACATGTTGGGATCGCCCCAAAATAGAAGGAGGTGGAATTTCTGGGTCTTCGAGTAAAAACATCATAAATTTCGGTATGCAGTGCCAACTTGCTGGCCGCGAGCACAGCGACCTGACGTGATGGTTCTGGTTGTCGTGCCTCTTCTCCAGCTCTGGGCGTTGTCACTTCTAAGTTTTGCTGTTCTGATAGGCTGAAGGTGACTTTTTTAGTGTGGATTTACATTTTTTTCTTATTATTCCTTTTTATTATCGATTTGTAGACTTTGCTAATTTTTTGGTAGTGTATTTGCTCTTTTTTCATTTAGATTACTGTGTTTACTGGATATACTTGATAAAAACCCACTCTGTATGCCTATTTCTTGCCTGTGAACATTGATTTTGGCTTCTTATGTCTCATAGATGATTTAAGATCAAATATATCAAGGTTTTTCCCTTTCTGAATTATGCTTTATACATTTTAGTCATTCCCTTACCTGAGATCATACATATAACATCTAAAACACTTTTTATTCCCTGCATGCCTTGAGGTTAACTAAGTTAACTATAGTATTTTTGGGGTTCATTTTTGGATATTTTGTGAATTATGAATTTGCTTTTTCCCCCCGTATGGGTAAGGGTTGTCCTAGAACAACCTGTTGAATAAGCCAGTCTTTTTATCCAGCTTTGTGATGCTACATGTTGGGCACTGATTTCCCTCCTAATGGGGCTCTCTTGGTAATGTCTTTTTATGCTATAGTACATCTGTAGTTTCTAACTATAATGGTATATTATGTGTGTGTGTGTGTGTGTGTGTGTGTGTGTGTGTGTGTGTAAATATCTCAATGTCTTAGTATCTGGCAGGAAAAATTCCCATCTTATTCTTTTTCAAAATTATCTTGGCTGGTCTTGGGCCTTAATTCTTCCATATTAATTTTTAAACTAGATAAAAATGTTTATAAACAAAAACTTTGAAGAACCTTAATATGAGTTTTATTCAATTTATGTATTAACCTGAGAGAATTTATGTTGATGTTTAATATTCTTGCTGCTGGTGCATGATGATATCTTCATTTATTTAGATACGGAGATTTTTGATGATGATATCTATATCTATAGTCTTTTTTCTTGCATCTCTTTTGAATTTTCCTTATGTACCTTACAGTTTGTTGGCTTTTGATAGTGGCTTTTTAAAAAGTTTAATGGGTTGTTACTGATACCTAAGAAGGCCATGGATATTTGTGTATTAACTTTGTGTGTTAGCCATCCTTGCCACGTTTGCTTGGTATTAATTGTAATGTCTCATGCATTCTCTATGTAATAGATAGTCTTTCTCCCTTTTGGGGCACTGAGGTTCAAACCCTAATTCTTAGAATTGGCGGTGAAGTGCTCTACCAGAGTTATGCCCCCAGCCCTTTTTAAAAATATTGGTGTGAGACAAGGTCATGCTAAGTTGTTCAGGCTGGCCTTCCACTTATGATCCTCCTGCCTCAGCTGTCTGAGTACTCGAGATTAAGGTATGCATACCCATGCCTAGCTATGAGGGTAAACTTATTAATTGCAAATACTACTTTTTTATTCTTTCGTGTGTGACCATTTCAGTTAATTTCTTTTTCTAAGAGTTTTCCATTTCATTTGTTTCTAGATTTATTATTTTAAAAGAGAAGATAAAATTCTCATACTTAAATTTTTTTAATTATATTTATTTATGGCCCCTTTCATGGCTAGTAGTTTTTCTGTGCCTTCTTTATCTTCCTCAATCTTGTCAAATACCTAAGTAATATTAATATTTTTAAAGAATCATGTTTCCCCCCCACTTTTATTCTGTTTTTGTTTTATTGATTTGCCTTTCTTGCTGCCTTTTTAATGCTTTATCTTCATCCATACATGGAAAAAGCCTTTTCTTCTGTTATTTTTTAGTTTACTTTGTTGCTCTATTTCTGACTTCTTAATTTTAAATTTTTCTTGTTTTAAATATAACATTTAATGCTAAAAAATAGCCCTTTGTTACTGAAGCTAGAGTTTCAGTTGCTGCTCAGTTCTAAATGTTCTTTTACTTTCATTTTGACTTCATATTAACAATTTAGCAGTATCCCTTTGAAATTTCAACATGTTCCTAGGATTTGGGGCTGTGGTTGTATTGATTTTAAGTTTTATTGTAGTTTGGTTGAAGAATGTGGTCTATGTTGTAGCAGCATTTCTTTGAAATTTGTAGTGATTTGTTCTGTGGCCTAGAACCTGGTCAATTTTTATAAACATTTCATGTGTATTCCATATTTGTTTCATGTAGAGTTCTTGTCCATGTCCTTCAAGCTTGTAAATATGCATTATTTAAATTTAAATATTTTTTCTATTTTAAAAACATTGTCTATGGATTTAATAGGAGTGTTTGCTGAAATACCTCCACTATAATTTTGAATTTGTGGCTTTCTTACAGTTAAGTCAATGGTTGACACTGGACTGTGAAGTATAAGAGGATTATATTGAATGTATCTTCATCATTAAGCAATTATTTTCTTTATATCCCAAAATGCTTTTCACTGTAGGGTATATTTTAACTGAGGCAATTAACACAAATATATATAGTGCACTTATTATTGGAAGCATTCTAAATAATGAGGATATAATAGTAAACAAAATGAGAAAGTTCATATTCTCTTGGATCTCATAACTTTATTTTATTAGAAGATCACTGATAATAAGCACATGTAAGTTTATGAGATGATATAAGGGTATAAAGAAAAACAAGGCAAGCCGAGGTGTTTCGAGTGTGCTGGAAGGCATTGTCTTTTCATGTATGTTATCATGAGGCAGCTCTTAGATAGGATGACATTTCAGCAAAATCCAAAAGGACATGTGCTCCACCTGTTGTTAATATTACTATTATGGACTGAGTATCTGTGTCTCTCCACCCCCTTTCCCAAATTCATATATAGAAGCTTGCATTCCTGATATGATGGTATTTGTAGATGAAGCCTCTTAGAGATAATTGGAGTTAGGTGATGTCATGAGGGTGGGGCCCCTGTGATGGGATTAGTGGCTATTTAAGAAGAAGCATGTGTACCCAGGGAAAGAACAATGAGGACACAGAAGAATGCAATGATATGCAAGCCAGGAAAAGAGCTTTTATCAAAAATCAAGCCCACTATCTTCTTGATGTTATACTTCCCAGAGTCCAGATCTGTGAAAAATAAACTTCTGTTGTTTAACCAGAAGCTCTTGATCTGAGATTACTAAAAATTTTATTACTATCTACTACTACTTCTATGATTTTTAATCCCCAGTCATTTTATTTGCATTGCAATTCAGGATATCGTATTCATAACCCAACTACTTAGATTTGAATCCCTACTCCACTAAGTACTAGTTGACTGACTTTTAGGCCACTTAGAAGTTAGAAAATCTTTGTGCCTAAATTTTTCGTTCTGTAAAATAGGCATAATGATAATACTTACATTATAGGGTCATTATAAAAACTGTACAAGGTAAATAATGTAAATTCTTTGAATTAGTGCCATGTATTTTGTGAGACAAAGCCCCCAGTTTGGATTTTATCTTCTTTCCTGTGTTCAGGTTTCTTCTTACTGTGGTATATCCGCAAGTACTATTTTATCAAGGATTTGGAAAGATCAGCTATCTTAGTCTCTAACTAAAGGCACTTTTTTACATTTAGTCTCGTCTAATACTTTTTCTAAGCATAGAATTCTGCATTCGTTTTTTTTTTTGTTTGTTTGTTTGTTTGTTGGCATTTGAAAGTATTATTTCGTTGCCATTTGATATCTGAAGTTAACAAGGTGTTGTCTGTTTCTGTTTCACTCATTCATTTAGAAGTAGTTTTTGAATCTCTCTAATTGCTCTGATTTTGCAGGGGAGGTCCTGGGCTTTGGTGATCTGCAGTTTCACAGTTCAGTATGCCTCTTGAAGCTAGGGATTTCTGACATTTCGTACATTCTGAACATTCTGTCCTTGTCTCTGAAGGTCGGTCTCTCCCCAGATCTCTCTGTTACATCTCTCTGAGTGCTGTGCATATTGAACGAAATTTCTTATTCGCCATACCTTTCACTCCATCTTCCAAAATTTTTGTGTCACTATTTTTCTGTATTCTGCTTGTTTATTCATCTCACCTACCCTTTCTGTGCCCACAACACCAATATAAACAGTGTGAATGTTTGGTATGCATCCTTCCACAGGTTTCTCCAGGATCCAAAAACAGGTGCACAAATATTGTTATAAATCAGGTAGGAGTGTTTTGTTGATTTGCTTGTTTGCAAAGATCCAATTATATTGTAACGTACACATTTGTTTATGATGTGTCTTTCTTTTTCAATGACATATTAAGGTAAGTGAATACTCAACTGCTTATTTTAAAGCAAATTCCATGGTTCGGCTGTACTGCCGTTTACTCAGCATTTCACTACAGATGAATATTCAGGTTCTTTCCACCATATGTCATCACAGACTCTACACCAGAAGCCTCCTGTGCGTGTTTACTGATATGTTGATTCCTTAATTTCTATGGAAGTACATTAACCTACTTTTCCCCTTTCCCTATCCAAAGAACATCACTTCTCTATTTTAGCTTTTCTTCTGGCATATATACATCTCCATATCTCTAAATAATGTGCAGTTGACATCTTTTATTTTATCAATTTTATCTACCCCTTTACGTCCTCTTACTGCAGATACAGGCTTAGCTCCTTCACGTGGACACACCTTCCATTTTCTCTCTCCTTCTTCGATACAGATACATTACAGTTGGGGGTAAACTAATGGGCACTGTTGTGCTGAGTTATAGATGAGATCGCTATCTGCCTTGTGTTCTCATTTCCTAGTGTTTCCTGGACTATTTCCAGATTTCTGTTCTCTACCTTTCCTCAAGCTTGTCACGTTTCCTCAGACTGATCGCATCGGTTGCGCGGTAGTTCTGTCTCTGGTAGCTGTCGTTCCTCTCTAACGCTCCATTTTCCTCCCATCTGCGCTTCTTTCTAGACCCTCTGCACGGCTGTCATCTTGGAAATTCTCTTCCTGCTCGTTCTGGAATTTCCTTTGTCTTTCTTCTGAGTTAGGTGGCCTTTCTTGATTTGGTCTGTTGCTGGGGGAAGACACCCTCCAACACTTCGGAAGCAGGAGCTGGTGTGGAGTCTGTCACGTGGGCCACTGTTTTGACTTCACTGACTGCTGTCCACACCTGGGCCAGCTGTCAGATGGGTTCCTGCTTCATGCCCATCATTACTTGGCTGTAGTCTTCTGTTGGATCCCACAGATTCACTTTTCATTCTCATTTGATGACCTTTCTGTTTTCTATTAATACCTAGAAGTTGTACAGTCTTTTCATTTCTCCTGTCTTCTAGGTCTTACGATGACGTTGCTATTTGTGAATCCGTTTTCACTGCTTGTTCTGACCAATCGGTGTATTCTTTCAATCTGCCAAATATTTTCTTCTCCTTATAGGCCTAAGTCTATATTTCTGAAACTCCTCTATTATTTAGGTATTGTACATCCTGGACTCTGCAGTCCTCTAATTTTCCTGTATTTTCTTTCCTGTTTTCTATCTCTTTATCTTTTTGGACAATTTCTTTAACTTCCACTTTCGATCTATTTGGTATTTTATTTCTATTATTGCTTTAAATTTCCTATTTCTACCTGAGGTGATTTCTTTCCTTTTTCTTTCTTTCTTTCTTCTTCTTCTTCTTCTTTTTTTTTTTTTTTTTGGACACTCTGTAGTACAGGCTATTTCTGAACTTACTATGTAGCCCAGGCTAGCCTCAAACTCTCTGCAATTGTCCTGCCTCAGCCTTCCAAGTGCTGGAATTATAGGCATGCACCACTGTGCCCAGCTTTGTGTGTTACGGTGCTGGAAGAGGAACATTGGTCCTCACGCTTCTTGAGCAAGTGCTCTAATTACCGAGCTATGTCCCCAGCCCTTCTTTTTTTTTAACATTTTATTTTTATTTTGGGGCAGGGTCTTCCTTTATTTCCCAGGCTGGCCTTGAACTTGCAATCTGACTGCATCAGCCTTTCAAGTAGCTGGGCTTACATTGGAGCCCAGTTTATAGTGTTTAAAGTATATAATTTCCTAGTTTATAGTGTTTAAAGTATTCTGTTCTGGTTTCAAAATGTGACTTTCTACACATTTTAAAAATTTTTTTATTAAAAAGTTTCTTCTTCCTTTATGTTATCTTTTTCTGTCTATCTGTCTGTCTGGAGCTCTCTTTCCTGTAGAGGCTTTCCCAGCATGTCTGCCCATCTTGGCTATGTGGTAGTGTTTAGCAACGAAGAGGTAACAAACTTACTGGAAGCTCTGAGAATGTGTGAGGGCATGTTGGGGTGCACACCACTGGAGGATAGCATGTTTGCAGCATTTTGGGGGGACCTCTAATGTCAACTCTGAAGGAATCTGTCAGATGGTCAGATTCTGTCCCCAACTGCCGCCTCTAAGGCGATGACTTGCCAGCCCCACTGCTGGGAGCTGATGTGAGCAAGAAGGCTGGAGCCTTCTGTGTCTATATGTTTCATTTGATTTCATGTATAACAACTTCCAAATTAGGAAGCCTGGCTCTAGAGACCACGCCTCTGGGGTCACGGGAGGGAGGAGTTGTAGAAAGATCTGTGGATCTAGAGTCGCAGCTTGTCCTTGAAGAGCTTCTATGCTGTTCCCCTTATTGTTAGTGACTCCTTCTCGTCTCCTGCCTTCACTTCCGGGGGTAACGGGACTTTTTTGAGCTTTTGAGTACATGCCAGTTGTTCCTAACCTCCTCAACTCCTAGCTAAGGATTTAGCTTCCTTGGGCTCTCAGTGCAAATACTGTTTTCCCGTATCTTTTTCATCTCCTAAAAACCTCTTTACTATTATTTCCTCACTTGCTCTTGTCTTTGTATGTTTATGTTTTTTAAAACATCATTTCGCTAGTTTTAGTCAAGTTTTAGCTGAAGTCAATATTAAACACAGTGTGTTCAGTTCTTCATTTTTACTTGGAAATCCTACATTACATTTTGCTTTAATTTCCTCAAATCCTTTTTTCCAGTCCCCTGATAGTCTGTTTGTGTTGCTCTATTATCTAAAACTTGCCAGTTACTTATTGCTATAAGCACCATTTTTTTCTTTTCAAATTTGCTGCTCCTCCTTTTGTTTCTCATTTAATCATTATTTTGTCATGATTTTTAGTCTTTATCCATCACTACAATGATAGTAAGCAATTTTCTTTGTTAATCCAAATCAGATTGCTGTATTTGCAGTTTTTTAGTTTTTAACTTTTAAATTTTTACCTTCCCGATTGTCCTTCATAGTAATTTATTCATGTATGTTGCCAAGTTCATCTTCTCATTGATTTACCTTTTTACCAAAATCTTATAAATCCTGAGTTGTGGAACTGTTCCTACAAGGTACCCGCATATGTATTTTCCTTAGAAATCAAAGGATTTTTCAATAACTTTGGAGTTGTGTCTTTTAATTTTTCGTCATGAGATGTATAGGTGGAATGAATTCTGATTCTACAGCTGAGCTTGGTTTTTGCTTAGGGATTGATTTCCCAAGGGCATCCCAAGCTGCGGACATATGGGAATTGTCTACTCTTCATATCTAACAGTGGCAGTGTTTCTAGTTCCTCTCTCATGGGGACTTTTGGAGGCTTTGAGGTTTGTAGAGGGGACTCGTTTCTAGCCAGGCTACTTCATTCAGGACGAAGATCATGTTTCCAAGTGGACATTAGAACTAACTACTGTGCCTAAATCTCCAGGGCATTCATATGGGTTTGAAACTCCCTTGGGCACTATGGAGTCGATGTTTTGTTCAAGCTCTGGCTTACTTTTTAGCTTCATTTCTGGAGCCTGTGCTTTTCTCTTTTCCTTCTTTTTCTTCCTACCTCCTTCTCTTTTTCTTCCTTTCTTTTCTCCAAACTTAAGTCTGGGATGTTTTCTTGAAAACTGTACTTCTTTGTGTTGGGGAAGGACCTGTAGAATCCAGCAAGTGTTTGCCATTTTCCTGGAAATGAATACGTAAGTATTTTTGAACTAAACCCCAGAATACTAACCAAAACTTGGAATTGATTCTAAAGGTTGCAGATTGCCAGAGATCAAAGGATTCTCACAGATCCCTTTGTTCAACCCTAGTGTTTTGTTTAAGGAAGTGACCACTCAAAACTGATGAAGCCACTTGCCCACATGGCCCATTGGTAGAAACATTGGTACAAATCTCAAAAGGTGGCCAGTTTTTTCTTCACCACATCACAAGGAAGAGTGCTGTCGTCTGTTGGCTAACTTGTGCCTGGCTGTCAGAACACTTAACATTTGATGAATGGAGAGCCTGAAAAGCCTGCAACATTCTGGAAAAGCCACAGACTATTTATTTGTGTTTACTTGACTTTCTTTTTTTGTTCTGCAACATAGGATAATAGTACTTGTAGAATCATTTAAGTGGCCTATTCCTGTTCTGGTTTTGTTTTCTACTTTTTTTTTTTTTAAGAAAAATGTTTTCCTCTCCTTTCTCCCACTTCTATCCTTTAAGGCCATGTTTAAGGTTCATTGTCTCCCTGAAACTTTTGCTGAAGAGAAGTCTGTAAAAGCTTTTTCCCTGTCTCATTAAACTACATAATTACCATCATATTATGTACTTTTTTTCTAGCATTGGGGATTGAACTCAAAACCCTTGCACTGTACTCTATCCCCAGCCTTAAAAAAGAATGTTTTTTTTTTTTAATTTCAAGATAGTATCTCACTAAATCACTAAATTGCTCAGGCAGGGCTTGAATTTGTAATCCTCCTGCCTCAGCCTCCCAAGAGTTCTGGGATTTCACTCTAATTTTCTATTTAATATGTGTATCTCCTCAACAGGATTCTAATTGTTAGCTTTCAGAAACCAGGATTTATATATCTTTACCGTTTCCCACAGTGTTTTCCTGTTGGTTAGTTGTTGAAAAAAACAACCTGGAGAAAGAATATCCTTTTAGACAGAGCCTGGGCTTGGTGTCAGGAAGTGTGAGTTCTGGCCTTTTCCTTTACTCCCTGGTATACTGGAGTAAACCATGTTTCTTGTGTAGAGAGGCTCGTAAGTCTGACACAAGCGCTAACACAGTGAGCTTATAACTCACCACTCAAACTGCAGCAGTTTTGAGAGTGAAGCAGGGTAGGTACTAAGAGTGTTTGCAGAGATAGCAGGTGTAAACGGGACTTCTTTTTGACAAGCTGAGACATATGTTCACCTTATGTTGTAGAAGATCACCTTGAGTGCTTGAGAAAAATTTGCACAGCTGCTGTCAAGGTACCAGTGTTTTAAACAAACACACAGACAAAATTATCATCCCTTACAGAAGTTTTCATCCACCAGCCTAACCTCGAAGGTAGTAACACGCTTTTCCAGGCATTCCTGTTTTCTCAGCTACTTTCCTGGCCTTAAATGATTGTTATACCTGAAGTTGACGTAGATTATAGAGTTGAGGATTAGGGCTGATGGTTGATAGGTGCCTTCATTTCCTCGTCTCCCTCCCAGAGGGAAGACAAGTCTCAGTTTCCAGGGTTCTGGGCCTTTTTTTGTCCCTTGGGTTTTTTTTTTTTTTTCCTCTGGTGAGCCCAGCAAGGTTTGAAAGGCTTGTGAATGTTTGATGACCCACAAGATTGGCTCATGTCTTCCCAGTCATGGTGGATTTGATGAGTTAGCGTAGGAAGGTAGGGGTAGATCGACAGCAAGATGTGTTCTAGGTGTTTCCTAGCATGCTCACTTCTGGAGTAGCTGCAGAGCACTTTGTTTATAGGAAGTACTTCATGAATGCTTGTTAGCTTAAATTCCGAGGCACACTTGGAAGCCGACGGTGGCTGGTACGCTTATGATCTGTGCTAGAATTTCCTTTCTGCTTATGCTCATGGAGTAATACTGTGGTTGAGGCATGACGTTGGAATGCAAAGGAAAATAGAGATTATCTGTGCCCTCCACAAATGCATTATCTTCAGGGGTAGCTTCAGGACTGTAAACAGCTAAGCCTTAGAAAGTTCCAGAGAAAGAACAATCAATAAGTAGGAGAGGCAGGGTTTGTTTTTTTTTTTTTTTCTCTAGGACAGAGGTAGGAAAAGGTCATTCCCCAGTGGGGACAATCATCAGCAAAACCCAGGATGAGTGGAATTCCATGCCCTGTTTGGAGAACTAGAATCCTGTGTGTTTGGAAGATAGGACAGATAGGACAGAGTAGGTGATGGGAGAGGGAAGATGGGAAGCTTTTCGATGTCGAGTGAGGGAACTCAGCTTATATTATGTTGTCAGGGAAATCACTAAAGGTTTAGATGTGTTGTAGTGATACCAAGCAACTCATACTTCCGAATGATAACTTGTTGCTGTGGGCCCAGAAACAAAGTGAGCAGGTCTGAGAGGTTTCGGTGACAGGAGAGATACAAAGGTAGTTAGGAAATGTGGAGTTACAGTTGATTAGATGGAGGGCTGAGGCAGAGAGAAGGGTCACACACAGAGCCAAGGAAGTGAGCGGAGGGTGGCAGGTAAGTGGCGATGCCTCGAAAGACGCCCAGGAGCAAGATGAGATGGGTGAAGGGGCGTGACTTCCGGGAAGGCTAGTGGAGACGAAAATGGAGAGTGTGTGGAAGAACTTGGACCAGTACTTTGCGTGAGGTAGGTGTTGAGCAAACAGTAAATTGGAAGACAGAGAAAAAGAAAGAAATTGAAAGAGCTTTCCCATAAGCCCTCTGCCACAGCAGGGGCAGATAGATAAAGTTTTTGGCATCCAGTGGCATAGCTCATAATTTTGTGTTAATTGAGTGTACAAAGCAAGAGGGACTCAGACAGAATTAAAGAGCAGAAGTTACTGGTGTTGGACAAAAAAGAAGCCAGCTTTGAGTCAAATTTGAAGAAAGTTAATCAGGTTGGTAGGACACCGTGCTGAAATGCCAGAACAGAATAGCTATGGAAAGGCAAGAAGACAGGAGCACAGAGACCAGAGAGAGAGAGAGAGAGAGAGAGAGAGAGAGAGAGAGAGAGAGAGAGAGAGAGAGAGAGAGAGGGAGAGAGGGAGAGAGGGAGAGAGGGAGAGAGGGAGAGAGGGAGAGTGGGAGAGATCCCTGGACATTAGAAGTAGCTTCCACTTACTTTCTGGCCAACCTATCTAGAAACGCTCTGGAGAATCTTGTTTCTTAACAAAACCCAACTCAGTTTCACCTAATTTTTCCTGACCACTAGGGATAAAAGCAGAACAATACCTTTTCTTTTTTCATGTTTTCAAACCACACCTGAAGAGCCACTTTGGGATAACTTTCAAGCAATTATTTTGTTAGAGATACTAGTCAGTACTTTGGTTTCTTTTTCTTAGTCTTTGTTTACTTGTCAAACATTTTAATTTTGTGATCACATGGCATTTAAATGGCATTAGATGCATTGCATTCCTAACGCTTTTGCCTTTGGTTCTATTACATCAGTAGTTGGAAGATGAGAGAGAGAGAGAGAGAGAGAGAGAGAGAGAGAGAGAGAGAGAACAGGGAATTGGCATAGATCCCATCCTGAATCAAACTCCTGAAGCCGGGAGGCTCTTTGGAAATCACCTCCTACTTTTTCAGTAGACTGCCACAGTTCTCTCTCACTCTCTCTGAATGTTCCTAAGTCATAAGGATTCCCAGAATTAGCAGGTAGAAAAGCCACAATTGAACAGAAACTTTTAATTTCTGTTAACTCTGATGATAAATTTATGTTGACTAGAATACAAAGAGAATCAAGCCAGAAGTTACCTGGGAATATTTTTATTGACCAACAAATCTCATTGTTTGTCTGAAGTAGTGCTTTGCAGTGATGCACATGCATGTGCAGAGTGAAAAGCACCTTAGGTCATCTTTGCATGGACTTTTTCTTCACCTTGTATAGTTTCTGTTACTTGTTTTTTCCCATGAATATTGTAGCTCTTCTCAGTGTGTATTCCAAGATGTAGCTATACTTGCAGACTTAACTAAAAATGGACCAGTCTCTAAAACTTTTACAATTCTCTTTAATTTTTAGATCCAATCAACTGACTTTGATATTAGCTGAATGTGTTTTTGCGGGAATTCATATGCACTTTACAAAAGGACAGTGTGCTGTATCTGTTCTTTAGCAATATTTTGCTCTATTGCTTTTTTTCTTTTGAAACACATAAGATCATCTAGATCCATTTGCATTCTCATGGTTTCCTCTTTGTTTAAGGACGAAATTAAACTGACTGCAATACTTCAAAAAATGGGTCTTAATCTCTTATTCTGGAGGCTATTGTAGATTTATAATCTAAAACATCACTTTGATGATGACTTTCTCCCACTTAAATATTCACTATGTTATTTTTAGATAGTTATTTATTTTGGGGTGCAAAAGGAAGATGAGTTTTTTTGTGGAAAATTAAAAACAAAAAGAAGAGAAAACATTATAATTTATACTGAATAAGTGAATAAAAACAACCTGATTATTAATATGATGATATTAATAACTCCTCAAAGTTCATTTTTCCCTCCTGTTTTTACCTACGGCTTAGAACCTTCAGGTTAATCTGGCCCTGATTTGGCTTTACAACTCCAGCTTCCTGCTTGTTTCTGCTCTGAGTACCTGTGCTGCCCTGTGTGAGGTGTTTTCCACTTCAGTGAATTTTTTTCTGATTAATAATAATTGTGGCTGTGTGTATTTATATATATGAGTAAGCAAATAAAGTGCAGATTATCTTTTAAACATCTTACCACCCTGGAAAAAAAAAAACTATAGCCATTTTGGGCCATCTAGCCATTGTTCATTCACATACATGTACATAACTCCACACACATGCTTTCTCATTAATGAGATCCTGGCACCCATCTGATTTCTACCGTCAGCTCCTTCTTTTATTTTCCACTTATTTCTTTCCTCCCACTCCGTTCACTCCCCATTCCCTGATCCTCTGCCCGAGTTGCCAGTGTCAGCACCCCTGTGTATATTCATCTACCCACAGAAATAGAAGTAACAATGGATAATGATTTTAAAAAGGTCAAGAGCCTGGAACAAATAACCTGAGCAGCTACACTAAACAATTGATAATTATATCATACTAATCAATAAGAAAGACCCTGAGATTCCAATTAGATACATGGCCTGTTTACATTTTTAACAATTCACAAATGTGGACATAGGAGTGATTAATGAACTTGGAAAACTGTTGAACCTCACTGATAATCAAAGAAATGCAAATTAAACAAAATCAGGTACAAATTTTCTCTCTTCCTGTTAGAAAATATTCTTGAAGTACATCATATGTAGTCTGATTTATTGAATGAGTCTTCTAAGAACAATTTTACGGTATAAATCCCTGTGCTCGGATGGGCAGGAGATGGCTTGATTAAGGAGAATTACAGTTTTAAATTAGGATAGATATTTTTAGACTGTTCTGCGACTAGTGTGGCTGTTTATACTTTTCCACCAGCACCATGTGAAAATTCTTCTTCTGCCTCCTGCCGAGGAGCAAGTCCTAAAATCGCAGACAGGATGGAATCCGTTGCCTCTTTAACATCTTAAATATCAAGACAAATATGAAACCATATGAAGAACTTCCCAATAACATATGAAAGAGATTTTATTAAGAGACCATCACAGTTCATTAGAGTTGTGTTCTGGAGAAGTGTTATTTATAGAAATATGCCCTCGGGCCTGAAGTGTAATATTATTTTTAGGGTAATTTTTTGACCTAACATATTTGGTTAGTGTGGCAGCCAGAAATGTCCCTCTTGGTTTTAATTTGTTTCTTTGTAGTTTTTGTCAAAAGCTTAAAAGGTAAAACACATCACATGTAACTCTTAAGCGTTAAAGTCTACCTTAAAAATATCCAGATGTGTGGATGTCAAAGTTAGAAATGACCCCGAGTTCCTATAAACATGGCTTATATTTTTAAAGCTTTTAAAACAACTGGGTATGTGGCATTAGAAGTCTGGAAGCAGGTGGAACTGTCGGATCTTACCACCGTTTCCTGAGCCACGTAGGTAATGTGGCACCTCCTTCATCCTTTTCTCCTCAGGCGTGACTTCTTCCAGGTCAGGGACTATCTTAGGCTCCTCGTGCTCCTGTCTCCCCCCTTTTATTGTGGTTCTAATTTCCCATCTTCCTGCCATTTCTCCCACTGGCACACACAGTTTGAGCCACAATCTCAAGGTCACTGGGCTTTCTTATTTCCATTTCTACACTGCTTATTGCTAGGTTTTCTAAATAACAGGAAAGCTTCTTCCAGTCCCCTCTTAATTTATTTTTTAAATCTGACCCCATTTGGGGACCTTGAGGTCCCAGAGGGCCTGAGGCTTCCTTGTACTTTGAGGTAGGCCACATAGGTTCTGTCAACAGAGAGAATTTTGACCGGCCTGTTCTGTGAAAGACTTGGCAGTCATTGATCCAGTGAGAACCCCTGGGACACAGTGGGGCCTAGAGCTGTGAGGACAGCAAACAGGAGGCTCTAGAATGCCATGTCGTCACTCCTCAATCTTCTCAGTGTTAGGGAAAGTCACCCGAGGATGCTGGGCTCAACTCCTAACTCTGAGTTTACTCACACTTGTGAATTAGACAAAACCTCAGCATCATTTTGGGAGAGGGAGAGGCTTCACATGTCCAACCCGTCTAAACACAGTCACTCTGTGGTTTATCTTTTACTGAGAACTGCCTCTTTTCTTCTTTTTCTGAGAACATGCTATTTGCCTAGTCTCCCTTGTGAGTACGTCAGCAGTGAGAGGCGTTGTGCGACGACCCGTTGGTGATAATGAGATCAAACAATCACCCAACTCAGATGCCTCGAACACAACCATATTGACTAAAATAGGACTAAGTGTGTATGCTAGTGTGCGACATTTGAATATTTGCCAAGAAAAGCACCAATGTGGTGACAATAGGCTGCAAGCATAAGAAATTTGCCTGTTTGGTTGTTTGTAGAGTTTTTACATATATTTTTATTTGAGAATCTGAAACAAACTTTTGAATGTGGGGAGGGAGATCAGCTAATATAGCTGCATGGTTCTACTCGCTTTTCATTTTCCCTGATTGTGAGTGTTCATACCACTTCTTGTTTTAACACTTAGGCCCAGTCAAGAATAAAGTAAAAATCTAGCTGTGCTAACAAATTTGGGCTTTGTATATGTTCTTTTTCTCTCTCACGCTCTTTTCCTGCAGTTTTTTCCCCCTCTTTTTCATCCTAATGTAAAGACAACAATCTTTATTTGGAGAAGCTTAGAATTCTCACCCAAGTTCATAATGGCCCTGGGACCCTAGTGGCCCTGAAACCTAGGGATCTTATCATCACTCTCTAGCTTTAATTTTCTGATCTCTAAAATGGGACACCTTACTTCCTGCAGGTGTTGGAAATATCATAACTTGTTTTCTTTCTGCCTTTCTCTTGAAGAAACTCAGAAATTTCCATACTACTAAATGCAGTGTTTTTAGAGCCATTTGGAAGTTGTCTCCAGTGACAAAGTGTAACTAGAAATGCCATATTCTACTACCGT
Source organism: Ctenodactylus gundi (assembly GCA_004027205.1). Taxonomy (NCBI): domain Eukaryota; kingdom Metazoa; phylum Chordata; class Mammalia; order Rodentia; family Ctenodactylidae; genus Ctenodactylus; species Ctenodactylus gundi. Next base: position 79,439 of record PVKB01003213.1, on the reverse strand, counting down.
ATTGCTGAAAACCAGCCTACGTAGAGCAAAAAATGAGTCATGTGACTGATGAAATCTGACTATATTATGATAAAAACCTGTGCAAGGGCCAGGAAGATCATAGATGAAGTGTCCCCTGATCGTCATGATGGAAAGGTCCCCCACCACACACTCACCTGCCATGCCGCTGTCAAGGTACCTTTGCCTGGTGTGGCTGTGTGGTATTAGCCAATGCATCACTAGCTGTGTAGACAGAGATAGCAGGTGAGCTAGACTAAGGCCACATGCCATGCTATTTGACACCCTGGAGAGAAAGAACTACATACATTATTATCTAGTGCATCTGTCACATATCAGAAGGCCTGGACTGAGGCCTGACCCCTCCCTCACCAACGTAAAATGTAGAAAGCAAGGGGTTGCTATCAAACCAGCATTCCTTCTCAAAAGGAGCCTAGTCAAGGTTGAACAGTGAAGATTTTAAAAACATAGATGGTTAAAACTAGCAAAGAATCATGCTACACAAAGACGTCATGGGCTCGGAAAGCAAAAGATTGGAACCAAGAGGAAGCCAAGCCAGCCTGCCTCCATGGCAGTTCTCCACAAGCTTTAAAAGACGTGAAGAAATGACAGATGGGCGGATTGAGGGCAGACAGTGGCAACAGAGCTGCATTTACGGGAAGTCTTAAGTTCGAGGTGAGGTGGAGCGCGGCACAGGAGGGCAGGAGGCCTCGGCAGTGGGTCGGAGAACAGTGAGCTCACAAGGAGGTGGGCAGTGTCCTTGGCAGCGCTGTTGGGGTAAGCCGGGTGCTCAGCGTTGGGCCAGAGAATGGAGGGGACGCTCCCTGTTGAGATGGAGGAACTTAGCCAGCGAGGCTCTGTGTGAGTAGCAGGAAGGAAAGCTGGAGGCTTAGGGCTGAGATAAGCTCATTCTTAGACATACAGCTGAGCTCAGCTCAGATAAAGTATTATCTTTTAATCCAGTGCCTTTCATTAGCCAAAAGTTCGTTTTTTTTAAATTCCATTCATAAAAGCAATGCAGATTTAAATTAACGTGTTTGATCTTAGAATTGTGGATAGAAACTCACTGCTGATTTGAATGGTTCAAACAAAAAAGGCTTGAACAAAACCTACTTAGAAGGAATAACGTGGGGATGAGATTGTAAGGCAACGCCAAGATAACAAAGATTTAGGACTGATTTTTACATTTACTGTTTTCCAAAGAACAAAAGATAATCTTTCCTTGTGCCTAAAGTACACACTAACCCCTTCACTAAGACTGTATCCACAGAGGGAGCCTCACGATCTGCCCTGCAAGGCCACGTGTAGATTCGCCTTCTTCTACATGTCCCCCTGGTCCTCCCTCTAGACAGCCCAGATGCTACCTGTGCTCCTCACAATATCCTTTCACCGCCCACAAGTGTACTTAGGGGTACGAAGTCCTAGAGAAAAATGCTCTTGACCTCTGCTGTTTCTTTCTTTTGCCATTTTCTTTTCTCGTGTTTTTAAGCTTTCAAGCCAAATTGCTTCTTTCTGAGTCTGTATCTTGACCCCTGGTCCCCTTCTCACCACTGCCCATGACTCCAGGAGTCCTCTGTACTCAGAATTCTAGGGAACCAGCTCTCTGGAAAGAGAATTACAAATGTATTTCAGCAGACGCCCAGAGGCACGTCATTATACTTTTCTGCAGCAGTTGGGACCGGGGGAAATGTCTCTCTTTCAATGCTTTCCCTTCTTTCTATGTTGCAAGCCTAATTCTTACTCCAACTTTGTGGAGGAGCCCATCTCTGTCAAACACCCTGACTTTTCTTTCTTTTCTCATTTAGAGAAATTTATGTATTTGCCCCAGTGGCCTCATGTTCTTTCTTTTGTTTTCTTTCTCTCTCCCGCTAGTCCTTTCAGCCTTTATGCATGTTCTTCCAACACCCCCCTCCACCCCGTACCCCTCTAGACCAGACCCGGCTCCAGGCCCCATCTTGTATTTCCAGCTCTCTGCAGGTCACACCACCTTGGACAACCTGGCACCATTTCAAAATTCTTCCTCCTTCAAATTAGCCTCTCTTCCTAATGTTGCCAGTTTGGGGATCACCTGGTAATGGGGACACCGTGTTTGGGTCCTCCTCGTCTCAGTCACCTTTGGTTCTATCTTCCCACTTTCTTTCCTATGCAAACACTTATACTTTATTTCCTCCGTTTAAAACTGTCATCACAGTGTTCCTAGAAGTGAAAGAGATGGGCAGGATACTCAATTCTCACCTGATTTGTATAAGCAGAAGACTTAGGTCGAGTGAACAAAGGTCCAACTTGAACAATAAAAGCAGAGTCATGGCACCTCTACCAGCTCTCAAACATAAGGCGGTTGACAAACTCAGAACCCCTTGAATAAAGGGAGAAGAGGTCTCCTTGAGGAAGGACCCGCTATACTTCCAAAGATTTGTACTACCACATTTCCACTCAGCCTTCATCAGCAGGACTTACAGATTTTTGCCAATGTGGCTGTAGACTGGGGAAAAGAAATAATCAGACTTTTGGGAGTCCCAAACACTAAGCCTGAACTGACATTCATTCCAAAAGGCCCAAAACATCTCTGTAGCCCAATCAAAGCAGAGATATATGGGAGTCCAGCGGCCACTGGAATTTTAGATCCATTTCATGTCCATTTCCATAGACTCTGTACATACCCACACAACTGCAGTGGTTTCCTGTATATGGTTTTGTCCAAAGCAGCATCTCTACAACATCGACATTCTCTATCTCAACACCTCGGCTATGCCCATTCACTAAGAAAAAGCCATCTTTCCTTGGCCTCCTCTTTCTAGTCTTCTTGGTTGGAGATTCTCAACCCAAACCCTGTGTCCCTCATCCCCCTAGAAATCTCACTCCCTAAACATGGAACACATCATCATTTGCCTTTTCTGTCTTCACTCTCACTGGCCTCCGTGCCTGGTATTTCTTTTTGGCTCTCTACTAGATTTGTTTAATGTGTGTTTTTAGCACAAATATACCATATCCCCTTATAAAACTTTTTTCCTTTTCCTTTTGCTTATAACAGCCATGGAAATGATCAAACGTGTGGTTTGATTAACTCCCCCGTGGTGAGGAAGGGAGGAGTCTTGTTCTGGTTGTTAATAATCTTTATAAACAAAAGATTGCCTTGTTTATACCTGTTGATCAGATTCAGCATTTCTTAAATATGCTTAAGGTGAAATGAGTGCTTTGTGTTTAAGAAAATCATATGGGAAGCATAGGAATATGAAATATTAACATTGTTTAATGTACATGTGTATTTCATGACAGGTGGCCTCTCTGCTTCCACAAATAAAACAAAATTGGTTGACTCAAACTTATCAAAGAAGAAGAAATAATGGGCAGGTGGTAGGACTAGGAGCAGATGGAGACTATTTACTTAGAGCTACATTTCTTCTTGTTAAGTGTCCCTCTAATCAAATACTTTCCCTCAGATGTTAAATAAACTTCCAGGGTCTTGAAGAGACGTTAAAAAATATGTATTCCCATGCCAGTTTTTCCTTTTTTTTTTTTCAAAATTGAGGCTAGAATAGCTGTACACAGCCCATGGAATCTGTGCTAGCCTGAATATTCCAAGTTTCCTTTCAGACTCTTATTTTAAGTTTCCAAATTTTACAGTCAAAATAAAAATAGCACAGAAATTAGATTGAAAACATTATAAATCTCAAAGCTGTTTTTTCCTACCGATGAAGGCCATGTCACCCTTAGCAGTCTATGCAGACCCAGTACAGTCAAGGCAGGGTTTTCAAGTTCCTGGCTACTTGAGAGATTGAGGCAGAAGATCTCAGATTTGAAGCCATCTTAGGCAACTTAATAAGACTCTTTCTCAAAATAAAATATTAAAAAAAAAGGTTCTGTGAACATAGCCCAGTGACAGAGAAGTTGTTGCCTGGCATGTGTGAGGCCCTGGGTTCAAATTCTAGTGGAAGGAAAGAAGGAAGGAAAGAAGGAAGGAAAGAAGGAAGGAAGGAAGGAAGAAAGGAAGGAAGGAAGGAAGGAAGACAAAGGATAGGAAAGGATCTTCCAGGTGAAGTTACACCTCTCCAGGCCTCTTCCCCGGGCAGGCTGGATGGCTCCATGCTGTCTTTGGTCTTCAAGATACATTATAGTTTCTGTACAGCATCTTCCCTTGACCAGCTTTGAATTCTCTTTTGACTTAAGCATCAAGGCCTCTCACTGGTTTTTTCCCATTGCTCTGACTTCTGCTGTATCAATTTCCTTCAGCTAATATTTATGAAGCTTAATGGGAAGAAGAGTAAGAGTCCGATCACTTTGAAATGATTGAATACACATCCTCAGCTTTCACTCTTACACATATCTCTGGCAGGTCCATTAATACTTTCCTGTTCCCTAATTATGCCCATGGCAGGTAATTAGTGTTGTGTTGGTAATCCAGACATGGTAGCGAGCCTCCTTTTCAATGGTGCTGTCTATGATCTACACGGGTTGAGACACTCTATATGCTGGCTAAGCCCATTCTCAAGGTATAGAGGTGGACGTGCCATTCGTGGGGCCCAGACCTCTTCCTCAAGTTTACATTTTCATGGAGGTCAGACATAGACAGAGAGAACTCTACTAGAACAGCAAGAAAGGTACAGCTTCAAAGGAAGTGAAGATTTCCAGTGAGAGTTGTCAAACCCTTGAAATGGGTTACAGAGAAAGCTTGTGGTCTCTGCTTTCCTAGAAATGCTAGTTGTAGCAGACAAACTCCCCACAGTGGCTCAGTGGTGCCGTCCACAGAGGCTTGAAAACGCGTTGAGAGCCTCCTGCCCCAACCCTTATGGGTTCACTTACCTGGGTTGCTTAGCTTGCTTTCCAAGTGGCTGCTTATTCCAACCTGCAAAAGTTAAATCGGCTACCCAGGAAAAATAATAACAGATATTTCTTTGTCTAGATATTGTCGTGTAAATGCTGTTAACAGAGGAGTTCGTTTTGCGTTTTTTCTTCAGCGGCACTTAAGTTTGGCTTTCACAGATTTGGCCTTCCCTGGTAATTCAGAGCACATTTATGAGAGAAGCAAGCAAATGTTACCTCTTTGCTGAAATACGGTAGGGGCGATATCCTGTACCAACATAAGAATTTAGTTTGCTGAAGAGTTTATAGAACTCACCAGTGTTCCATGGACACTTTTAAGGATGCCCACTTATTTCTATTAACACGTACTAAGCAACTCCCTGTGATTGCCAAAGATAAATGTGGTGTGATCCCTCTTTTCAAAACACTTAAAATCTATCACAGAAGACAGCTGTGGGTTCAAATAACCATACGTGTTACAAAGAAAACATTATTTTCATTGAAAGGAAAGTCATTTGTTATAAAATTGTGATCATTTTGAAATTCACTTTTATTAAGCATTGGCATGTCTTTCGTATTGGTCCTGGTTTTTACTTTTTAAAAAATATGATTCTGAATAGGTAATATATTCTCTTGTACTGAAATAGTATAGAAAGATATTTAAACCTGAGGGTCTCACTCCCACTCCCACCCCTATCTGCCTGAATAACCTTTCCTTCACTGGTACAGGTAACAATGCTTATTAACTTTTTGAGTATATGTTCAGTACCTCTTCGTGCAAAATAAAAATGTATTTAAATTTTTAAATTTAAATGTGCAAAAACAGCACACCCTTCATCCAGCTCTTCACATCACTTGGTAATTCCATGGTTATGTTGGCGGTTTTCCATGCCAGCACACAGCATGCTTGCTTTCCCTTTCTTCATTGGCAGTACTACGTACTGTCTTCGCGTTTTCTTGTTTTGGAGCTAGCCTGGCACCTCTACTACAAAGCAAAGTGCCATGCAACATAGCGGCTTAAAACAGCCACCATTGTATTAGTTCGTAATTCTCCGAGACAACTCCTTGAACTGGGTTTGTCTGGTTTACTGCTGGTTTGTCAGAATTTACTCAGATGGATGCAGACACTGGGGAGAGAGGGTCTTATACTTCCTCACTCAGAGCTTCATGGTAGACTCTGACTCCCAGCTGCAAAATGTTCTTTTAGCAGGCTAGCTTGGCCCACTTCACGTGGTGACAGGCGGTGGCGAGGCGGACACATCCCCCCCTTAGTGTGTGAACTAAGCTTCCACTTACCTTGTATTTGCTATTGTCCCGCTGGTAAAAACAGGTCTCAGGGCAAGCCAGAAGTCAATATGGATGAGCAGTTCATTGAAGGTTGTTATGTAATATCCGCTTAGATGGTATAATTCACTAGCTTTATTGATGGCCACCTGTTATTTCCAATCTTTAAATGCTGCAAAAAATGAGCAAGTAGATAACCTTGTATATAGCTCACTTAATACGTGAGGAGGGCAAATTACCAGAACTGGATTACTGAATCAAAGGGCAAGTGCTTTCTAAGCTATCTATTTCTGTGGTGTTGTTTCTCCGGTTATTTTAAATGTTTGCTTTTCTCGCTTTTTCAGGAGTTTTAAAAACGTGAGTGAGAAGAGCTTAGATAAGAAAGGTATATACACTATGAATTAATTAGCTCATTTTTAAATAACAAAAAGATGGAAAGCTAGAATAGAAATCCCAAAAGTTTGAATAATGTGCCCATGTTATTTGAATAAATGTTTATTTTAACAATGCCTTTTATTTCATTGTTTCATGGTTGCAGCATAGAGTTACCTCATTTGACTATGTCACTTAATTCTCAGAACATTCAATGAGTTAAAGGCATAATTGGCCCCATGGTGTGCATGTGTGCACACACACATGTGTGTGCATGTATGTGTGTGTTAAAGGGATTACTTGACTTGCCCTAACTAGTGAGTCATAGCCAGGAAATATACTCAGCTTTAAGACAATAAACTTGACTTCTTTCCATGAACTCCATCTCATTAGTGGGAATTTGTATCTCTTATCTGGCTTAGCTTCATATGTCATAAATTTGCTCAGCTTGCTAATTGCCACACTGATACATCTCAATCACAAGTGATATCTTCTCAGGGGGCTCTTTTTAAAAATCATGGGTAGCTTATTTCTAATTTCTGAGTACTGGAGAACATCTCTACAGTTTTCTCTTGTTTTGCACATGACCTTGTTGTCTAAGTTGAGAGCCCTGTCTCCTGATCTTAGTCAGCAGTAAATCTTGACAGAGGAATTCTCTTTAAGCTCATGTGCTCGCTTTTGGCCTTCAGGAAGGAGGAGTTGTTTTTAAATAAAACCTTTTCTTGGCCCTCCTGCAGTGGACATGGAAAGTAGACTGTTTTCTTTTTAAAAATTCACACACACAGACATTTTCATAGAGGCTGGGTCACAGCAAAGTGGGCCCCATGTACAAACTACCCACTTCCCCGAAGCGTGATTGATTAGCAAAGCTGTTCTGCTCAAGGGCAGCCTGTTTTCCTGAGCTGGGATGTTGACAGGTCCGACATGCACAGATTTTAAAACAGGTCGCTAGTCCCCAGGCTGCAGGCTGCTGGCCAAGATGCTTGTTCTTGAGGGAGAAGAGAGGAGAAAGGATCCACAGAAGGGAGCCGGGGAAGCTACTGGGATCAGTGCTCACTGCAAATTCTATAGAATTTCTGAAACATGGCCGACTAGGCTAACGCAGTCTCTGTCGAGCAAGCTCCTGCTGGCGTTGAATGCCAAGAAAATGAGGGCTGTGGGAGAAAAACGAAGGGAAGTAAATTTAGGGATGAGTAGGCAGAGCCTGTGCAAATAGGTGTGAGCCCCATTTGACTGAGACGCTCAAAACATCAAAGAGAAGCATAAATTGAGAGAGAAATCTGATACCTAATCAAAGTAGCCTACGATGGAAGTTTGGAAGTGCAGCCAAGCAATGACACCGTAAACAGGATGAGGTGCGGATCATGTCTTTGCATGTTTGTCTGCATTGTGGCATCTAGCAGAGTGTCTTTTATGGAGGAGAACCTATGTAAATATTTAGTCACAAAATGTTAGGTCTGAAAGCAACTATTGAAACCATTTCTTTCAGGCCTCTTTACTTTGGAGGTAAGGAAACTGAGGCATAGACAGGTTGGACAAAGGGCCTCAGGTTGTTTTTTAAGGAAGAACCACATGCTGTGAATCTTAGTAATTGTCATCAAATTGTACTTTCAGTCTTCTAACAATCACTAAATAAGTGACTGTGATATGGTTTGGGATATCCCCCCAAAATCCACAGGCTGAACGCTCAGTGTTATAGTGCTTTTGAGAGGTGGAAAATTTTGGAGGCGGGGCCTAGTGAGAAGAAGTTAGGTCCCTGGCAGCATGCCCTTGAAGGGGATACTGGGATCCCAGCACTTAACTCTCTCTCTGTCTCTGTCTCTGTCTCTCTCTCTCTCTCACTCTCTCTCCCCCCCCTGTGTGTGTGTGTGTGTGTGTGTGTGTGTGTGTGTGTGCATCCTGGCCACCATGAAATGAGCATTCCGTCTCTTCTATGAGCTCCTGCACTGTTCTGCCACATCTCAGACCCAAAGCTGCAGGGCCAAGTAACCACAGACTGAAGACTCTGAAACCATGAGCCATAATAAACCTCTCCTCCTTCTGAGATATCGCAAGTATTTATCATGGGGATGAAAAGCTAACACGATGAATCAATTCCTTTGTTTTAAGAAATTTATAAACCACTCATTCAGTAAAATCAAATTTAATCATCTACTTATTTCACTTATATCTTAACTGTAATATGCACTCTAGGTTGAGGGTAGTGGGCAAAGGGACTTTTGGAAGGATGACTGACTAGTGGGTTTTGCAAGAATTTCCTGAATCTGAGTTTTTAAGACATTTGGGGCATCTTACAGAAAGTCTGCAATGTCAGAGGTGGATGAAGACACTGGACTTTTCTTACAAACTATGTGTTGTATGTTCAAACTGTAGGTATCCTGGTAGGAAAAATTCAGCTCAAGGCTGAAATAATCTTTAGGTACATTTTAGTAAACTGAGTATCAGTGTATCAGGGGTAGAGAAATCATGAGGAAAGAGGGTCCCTCTCTCTGCCTTCATTTCATATGCCCGGTTAACACAGGAGGTTTCTTGACTCGTTTAAGTGTACCCTGCTGGAAGGAGCTCCAGGGCAGCAGGACACACAGTTTCAGGCAGGGCCCTTACCTGATCCACCGTCAATTCTCTTATCTTTGGCTCTTGGCTGCCACACTACCTCAGAGGGTGGGAGAAACTTTGGTGAGTCTTTCCAAAGATGCATTTGGCTGAATCTGCTATTCTGTGTAATTTATGACATCTGTTAAGAGATTTTGCTCTCCTCTACAAGCTATAAGGGGTCAAATGGTATCACCCCTTTTGAGATATAAAACAGTTATTGTTCTACCAGCCACAGAGGGCATTTTAGAAGCCCTTTTATCAGTGTTTACAACAGTGTTTCATATTTTATTTCCTGTGGCATAAAGAAAATTCTGCAAATAACTCAAAGGAGGGATTCTAATGCAATGTGGTTCTACTTCATGCTGTTTGGTGTGGGAAGCTGTGTGACTCTAACTCTTAGAATACCGGTAGTGGTATCTATCTACATTCTAAGAATTCAGGTTTATGCAGAATGAAATCACCTCATCATATCTTTGAGGCTTTCTGCAAAACGAAAGCAAAAATCAACCCAAACAAACAAAACAGGAACATGTCTGAAAACAGTGTGTGTTTTTGTACTATCATTGAAGACTGACTGCTTGAAAAAAATCCTTGTTTTTGTTTCTATATGTATATATGTGTGTTTCTTTGTGTGCATAATTGATTTTGTGTTATTAGCATTTTGATACTTACTACTGTATTTACCTCGTATGTGGCTGTACATGTCAAGGTTGCCTCCATCAATGGGAGAAGAGGGAAAAGATTCTTCTACTCATACCACAGGTGAGGCAGGACAACCCTAGCTATGACATGCACATAGTACATGTCTCCATGTGTCTGTGTGTTCCCGTGCCTGTGTGACTGTGTTTATGTTGTCTGTATCTGTGTATGTGTGGGGCCATGTATAAGTATTAATGCCTGCCTGTGCATGTGGGCATATGTGTCTATCAGTGTGTCTCTGTGTTTGCGTGTGCATGTGGTGTATGTGTCACCGTGGCCATGTCAGTGGGCACATATACATGGGAGAGTCATGCTGACCCTCCCTCGGCCCTGAATCGGCCCTGTAGTTCTGTCCTTCCTCAACCTGCAGCTACATGCTTTCAGCAAAAGAAACATGGGGAAAATCCAACACCAGACTGAGGAAGACAGATCAATTCAGCCTGAGCTTTTTTTCCTTCCTGGTTTTATGTTTCTTGTCTACCCTCTAGCCAACAGAAGAATGCTTGGTCAGGCTGCACATTTCACTTGTTCATGTTGAACTGGTAATGGTTTTTGTCTGAATTTAAAATAGTCTGTGATTATTAAAGAAGGATGAGGAGGGAAAACTGAATATAATATACCTCTCAGTCTTCTGTCTTCTTTCCTCCCTCCCTCTTGTACCACTTTCTTCTTTTTTCTTTGTCCCTGATTGTGATGTTCCCCTAATTTACTAGAACTGGATGTGCAAGAAGCCAACCATAGAGTAATTGACATCTCCAAACCTCTGCTCCTCTCAGGTATCTACACTGAAGAAACTTCACTAAAAATGCAGAAATGGTTTGGCATTCCATTACATCCGGCTCATTTTCAGCAAGACAAATTGCAACAGAAGATGGTGACAGAACTAGCCACTATGTAGTGAGTTTTCAACACATGACAGACCAGTGCTGAACTTGTCTTGCACTGTCGGTGTCCTGCAAACCACTAGCAGATAGTAGCATTCCCCCATGTTCAGACAAGGCTACAGAAAATCAGAGAAAGTGAGTGATTTGTCAAGGGTGGCCCAGCTAGGAAATGGCAGAGAGTGGTGACTTGAGCCAAACTGGACTGGGAAAGCTAGGCTTTTGTCATTTCACCATCCTTATAATGACCTGGACATTTAGGTGCATGGTGAAATCTGTTTCAAACCATATATGTTTGGTAGCTACATGTCATCAAACCTTCATTTATCCATTTCAGGAAAACATTAGTTGTTTTTCTCACCTGTGCATAAGTCATCCTGTTTTATTTTTCCAAGAAAAAGATAGACTTGAAGAGTTGGGGTTTTTAAACCACTTTTGATGGTGAGACGCTATTGGTGAGACAGAGCCTTGACGCTAAAATGTTATTTCTAATACATCCTCACGATTAGAAGAAAAGTAAATTGTAATGTAGAATTAAGCAATGTAGGGAACTAAGGAAATCCAGGCCAGAGAATCCACAGCTATGGTGCTTCCTGGTGTGGGAGAATTTAGTTTCTTCACTACCCTCAGCCTTCCTGGAAGGCCTCTTTATAAATTAATATATTTAAATTTATTTATTTATTTTTTAATTAACAAGTAAAAATTGTATATGAAAAGACTTTTGTATTTTATCCTGTGTGATAAAGGGCCACGTTGTTCTCTCTTGCTGCCTGACTTACCTAAGCATATTAACTGCAAGTGGTGTTCAGCTCTCATTAATTTTCCATAGACTCAGTTGGCTTTGATCTTTTCATTTCAAAGCCAAAAAGACCATAAAGAGGGAGAAACGATTACATTGTGTGTCCTTCTCTAGGAGTATGGGCTATTCAGCCCAAATGATACCTTCTAATCAGGAAGCAGGTTTGAGGAACCGAGTGACTGAATAGCACAACCAAGCCTCCCCCTCCTCATTGACCAATAGGTAATTGATAGTGACACTTCACTTGGCTAAATGTCATCTTAGAACCTGCCTGGATGAACATTTTCCATAACTGAACCTTTTAAAGTATATATTTGAAATATCTTAAAGCCTACATGAATAATTTTTAAACAGATTGTGCATTGACTTCCCCTAATATTTCTTGAGTGATTTTCCTAAAAGATTCTTTGGCTCGTTGAACACAAAAAAGCAAACCACGTACCAGGTCTTGTAGAGGTTACAGGGAAACAGGTAACATAGCATTTGTTCTCAAGGAATTCAGGTGTATTAGAGGAAATAAGACACCGCAACAAACAGCCATGATGTAAAGTAAAAAACTGTCCAGTGCTGTGTAATTTTAATGCTGTTTATTACATATCTAAAAGCTGGTTAAATTGTAGTTTTATTGAATGCTAATGCACTCTTGTTCCCCTCCTACACAAAATTTAAAAACCCTTGACTTTCTCTGGGTTGTAATTATGGTGACCACATTTTCCATACCAAAAATTAAGATGCATGGTCTGACAAAGAATTCTTGTACCAGTTCTAGGTGTGAGGCCACCCATAGTTAAAGCAGGCATTTTTAGGCAGATCCTATTAAAAAAAAAAAATCGACATTCATTAAATAGGTATGTTTTTAGCCTTTTCATTAAAAGCATATAATACAAACAGTATTTTATGTTGTATCTGAATCAACATGTTAGACCCTAAAGTGCTATTTTACAGCCTAGGGGTATGTGTTAGTCTATTCATAAAAACATACTGCTGTGTGGAGTCATAATACCCACCATTATCCAGGTGGAATAAAAAGGTCCCAAGTGGTCTCCAGGTCTTTAATTTTCCTTTTGAAGATAAAGCTCCTTATTTCGCTTTCAAGGTTCAAGGTTTTTGAACCTTGCAAATGATTGCCATTGAGGCATGCCAGATGTGAGTAATTGTGAGCAGTCGTTCTTGAAAAGGGGGGAAGGAGCGACTTTTTCTTCCCTGTTTTCTTCCCCTAGTATCATCTGCAGTTTCTGCACGTGTAATTTTTCAGACTGTCAGGGACCTGGGAATGGAAATGGGCCAGGGCTGCCAAAGTCTAGGCAGGGGCTCTTGAACTGAGGGGACCTCTGTGATAAAATAGGACAGTGTTGATAATTTGCAGATGATGGGCCCAAAGCCTGCCTGATTAGAGGTGAAATGGCTCACCCAAAGCTACACAGCTTGCCACTGGGAGAGCCAGCTCCTAATCCTTGGGCCTCTGACAGATGCAGTTTCTATTGTGTAGCCATAATTTTTTTTTTCATTTCTGGAGTCATTGAGGTCAATTCCCAACCACTGTGATGTTGGGCATGACCCCTCAAAATGATCATATTATTCTAGAACTACATATTTAATCTTACTGTGTTGGAAAAGAAGCTGAAAGTCCTAGAAAGGTGATCACAGCCACTGACGATTCCTTGATAAAGGTGACTTCCAAGGCATCAAGGCTATCCAGGGTGACTCACTTTCCTTGAAGTTGAATTCAAGGAAAATCATTACACCATGGCTTGTGCTGTTTGGATCACAGACATCCTTTTGATGCAAGAACCCGGGGGCCACATCTTTCTAGTGCTTTATTTGAATTTGAAGTATTTAGTATATAGTTGACTCATTGGTCTTATCTAAATACTTTCAGCATGTATCTCTTCCATTAAAAATAGTAGATGATTCACCAAAGTAACCTTCTGAATTTGAATTCTCGTTAATTTCCACTATAACTCCCCATTTATTTGTTCACTCATTCGGTAAGTACTGAGTACCTTCTAGATGGCAGCCAATTTGCTAGATACTGAAGACACTCCAGTGAGTAAACAGACAAAAGTTCCAGGCCTCCTGTCATTTGTACACTGTCAGATAGTATTAATGAAAAAACCAAAAAAATTTTTTTTTTTAAAAAATCATTAGCTTGTCAAAACTTTGGGCTACCATAAATGCAGAGAGCCAAGAGAAAAGAGAAGTCACATTTGTTGAGTGTCTGTGACTTTGTCACATGCTGCATTGTCTTATTGAATCATTTCAACAACTCTTTGAAAGATGAATGTGATTTTCTCCTTTTTTTAGATGAAGAAACAAGGTTAAGAATGTAATATATCTACTCATGGTCTTCCCATTAAGGAAATACATCTATATCATTTTAATGCTGTGCTAGAAATGACTATATCATTTTAGAACCATGTATTTGATGTATGAACCAAAATACCATCATGAAAAGTAAATAGAACCATAGGACATGTGTTTTTGACAAAGTTAATAGTATACATCAAGAAATATCATTTCACGAATGGATGAACAAAAAATGAGATATGTATATTCAGCGGAACATCATTCAACCTTAAGAAGGAGAAAATCCTGCTAATGGAACAACAGAGATGAAACTTGAGGACATTATGTAGAATAAAATAAGCCAGTCACAGGACAGCTACTAGATGATTCCATTTATATGAGATATCTATAGTAGTTTCTTTTTCTTTTGAGACAGGTCTTGCTTTGTAGTCCAGGCTGGTCCTGAACCCATTATGTATCCCAGGCTGGCCTCAAACTCACAGCAGTCCTCCAGCCTCAGCCTCCTAATTGCTGGGATTACAGGCATGTACCATCACACCCAGCTTATGTGGTGCTGGAGGATCAAACCCAGAGCCTTGTGCTTGCTAGCAAATACTCTAACTGCTACTCCTCTCGCCCTCTCTAGTTAGATTTTTCAAGTATGGTAGAATAATGTTTTCCAGGGAGGAGGGATATAGGAAATGAAAAGCTGGCTATTCAGAGGGTACAAATTCTGGGTGTACAGGATGAGTAAATTCTGGGTACAACATTGGGCCTGGAGCAGCATCGTGTTGTGCACTTGAACATATAAGAGAGTAGATCTCGTATTAATTGTTCTTTCCACATACATAAAAGTATCACTTCATTGTACTCATTTGAAATAACCTTTAAAGACAGCTATTGAGTTTGCTAACTGCTCATCATTGGTGTAGATTTACCTAACGTCGTTCTGAATAGCAGCAATCATTACAGCGCCTTCTATTTTCATAACAAGCATCTCCCATAGAATACTTCACCCTAGTCCAGCTATTTGATGACTACAGTGGCGTGTGCTTCTCAGATAGCATATGACCTTTCATTTGGGTCAAAACTTAGTGGTTGATTTTGCTAAATATAACCGGTTAATGACTGAGTATGACACCAATATCTGGTAGGGTTTTTTTTTTTCCTCATATCATGAAGCAAGCATGGCTGTAGAGTTGATTACTCAGTCTCATTTCTTTGAAATGTGTTAAAACTTTCAGAGCTAGTTCTGAGTGTATTTTTATCCTCAAAATTCGTACATGAGGGAAGGATTGAATCTGCCAGTGCTTACAGATCCAAACCCTTACACAAAAAGTAAGCGGGGTGGTGTTTCTGGTGAGCTGAGAGGCTGGATTGAGTCTGGATGCTGGGGCCTGGTTGAGGGAGAAGGTCTTTCCCAAATTAGCACTGATATAATGGTGTGTATGATGGCAGTGATGTCACACATTAGTGGCAAGAATGTAGCTGCCATGAGGAGTTCACAAAGCCGAGTGAGGAGGCCACGAGTTACACATGCACTTCAATCGTAAGTCCTACCAACGCTCCTTGGTCAGCTCTTAAGTTTAGGATCTTTGCAAAGAATTAAAAGAATCATCCTGTTTGCTTTACCATTCCACATACTCCCCCATTGCCCTTAGAATTAAACCTGGACCTCACTGGCCTGATTTCCAAATTTTTATGTGTCCTGACCAATTCACATCTGTCACCACATGCCCATACACCCGTTGCTCGTGGGCCACTGGGGCTCATTCTAGATTTTCTGACCCATTAGCTTGCCCCTACCGCAGGGCCATATAAGACTTGTGGCCTCTCTCTTCCTCTCCCAGCGCTTACTCCTTCCTGCCTTTCAACTCTCACAGTGGACGTCATTTCCTCAGAGAGTTCCTGTCCATCCCCACTCTACACCATTCTCTCTTCTGTGGCCCCACTTGAGTTCTCTGCACATTTTCATGTTGTAAAGTTCCTGCTTTGCTTTTTGTTCTTTCAACTCCACGAAAGCAGGGATGGTGCAAATGTCTCTCTCCACAAGGCCCCGACACTTAGATAAGCGCTGAACCTGTGCTAACCAAATGAATAGCTGTCAAATGGGAAGACATTCCAATTGCGGGTGATTTAAGTGTCAGAAATGTATTTATAGAATGCTTGTGTGTGTGAGTGTGAGTGTGTGTGTGTGTGTGTGTGTGTGGCCCTGAACCCAGGACCTTTGCATTGAGCTACATACCAAGCCCTCTTATCCCCTTTCATTTAATGTGAGACAGTCTCAAAGACACTCAATTGCCTGGCCTGGGCTCAAACTTGGAATCCTCATGCCTCAGCAAAGGCTCCTTTTTTAAATAATTCAGGTGAAGTGAAAGCCAAGCCTACTTTTCTTTTAATTTCACATCTCACTTCAGAACATCTAGCTACTTCTTATTAGTCAGAAATTAATTAATCACATACACAGGTAGAGTAAGGATGCATTGCTTTTACAAGTGCTTTGCAAAAGTGCCTTCTACACTCTACACATTGGCACTGATTTCAGAACCACCACCCAATGCGGTGGGCATTGAACACGAAGGCTGATTTGACTTCTGCAGCAAGCAGCTAGCTGCTCATGCGTGATACTCACAGCAAAGGATTGCACCAGAAGCTCACCTCAGTTACTTTCAATCGAGTTGGATGCATTTCACACACGCAAGCACTTTTTCATTTGAGTAAGTTGATGACACTATTGAATTCATATGACCTGTTCTTGAATATACTGAAACTTCACAAGATTTTTTTCTAGCTAAAAAGTGCAATTCGGTTGAAGATACACCAGTCATAGACAGTCCAAGAGAATTTATAGGTAACTAACATAGAATTTCCAAACGGCTTTCACTTGGTCGAGCATCCCTACGGTTTCTAGGGCTTGGGAACCATCTCCTGGGGGCTGGCCTTCAAAAAGAAAAAGGAAAGAAGCCCCTTTTCCTTTCAGAGCTGTGTGGGGTGTGGTAATTGTGTTCTTGCTTTTTGAAAGTGAGATAGGAGCTCTTTCAGTGCTCACGTAAGCCTATGACACTCTTAGTATCCAACTTCTGATGGTTTGTGGAGCACGTGTTCCTTATTAGGGATTTAACCTAACTAATTTGGGGAAAAGGTGTAGATTAAGTGTCAAAAATTTGACTTCCAAAAACTTTTGGAAGACTTTTTGTTAAATAAAAGAGGGCTGCCTTTACAGAAGCCAACTGCATAATATATGCTGTGGCCTAAATGATTTAGTCAAGCTTTGCCTTCCAAATCAATTACTTATTTGCTTTAATCTCAATGATATAGTTGCTAAGTTGGAAGTATTATGAAGAGTAGATTTAACAGTCCTTATACTGAATTCTTTTTCAGGAGAAGGGTAAGAAATAGATCTTTTAAATATTTTTTTTCTTCTGAGAGGAATGTCAGTTCTTTAGCTCAGTTTGACAGCAGTGTGAAACGAAGCGTAAGAGGCTTCAGTGAGGAGATGAGGTCTGAGTAATATGGTAAATCCCAGTTTATCTTAAGTACAGTAAATCTCCAGTTAGCTAGAAGAATGAGGTGTTCTGGTAAATTCAGCACTTGGTTAATCTGGACGTGTGCAATAGACTACTTCTTTATTGCCAGTTTGTATAGACTCCAAATACAACAAAATGTATTTGACACCAAAACTGTACTGAATACATTTATCTTTTTTTTTTTTAGTTTTTCCCCCCATTTTTTTGACATGTACAAGTGCAAAATTTAAAGTTCACATTGATCTTGAGCATTTTGTGCACATACATATCTTGGCAAAGTTACGATCCTTTCCCTCTCTCCTTTTGACACTCCCCCTACCCACCCCCAAGTTCTCATTACTTCCCACATTGAGTTCTATGAAATAACTGTGTTCTGGGTTTCTCATAACAGATATTTCAATATTTCACTTTCTGCTTGACTCACCTCACTAAGCATGATGGTCTCAAGTTGCCTCCATTTGCCTACAAAACCTCCAAACTATCTGTCTGTATAGATGAGTGGTATTCTATTGTGTATCAGTACCACAGTTTGTGTGTCCATTGGTCTGTTGATGGGTAATTTGGTGTCTTCTACATTTTAGCTACTGTTGTGCTGCTATGAACCTGTGTATACATGTGTCTCTGTTATGTGCTGTTTTTAACTCTTTATCTTTTTAAATGATCCAGAAGATCTCTGAGATCTCACCAGGCCTTGGGGGCATCAGGAAGAACATTAGTTATCTCGGAAATGGCCGTTGGTATAGATGGAGGGTGATAACAGGCTACTGGTTATTGCTGACTGAAAGCAGCACTTTCCCTGGGGGCGTGGTGGGAGGCGGGACACCAAGCCTTTCTTCCCCAGGTGTCTTCAGGCAGTCTGTGAGGCTTCTCAAAAAACACACAGACTGCAGCATAATGTGTGCAGAGCTCCTCGGGCTGAGCCTAACACATGGGGGCACATTCAGCAACTACGCTTAACTTTAATATGTTTATCTGTGATTGTTTTGGCTCATTTAGTTATTTATTCACTTATCTTCATGTTGGGATGGGGACTTCCTAGTCAGTACTTAATTCCTCAGCTCAAGGAGCCTAAGACTCTAACCGAGGACAAACAGAAACTTTTGAACCTTCAGCATTGTTTACATATTCAAATTGTTCATCTACAAGGGACTGTCATTGAGGGTTAATGTCAAAGGGAACATATATAAATCTGTTATTATTGTGACTTCAGATTAGACCCTCTGGGACAAATATGGAGAGTTCCTAAAAAAAGAAACAAATAATAAAATGCCTAGGGTTTTATTTTTGTTCTATACATTGTTAATAAGAAGGTGAATTCTTATAAATCTGTTGGAGTTTGACCTTAATATTGGAAATCCTAAATTCACTCATCTTTGTCTCAATAATTTTAGGTACAAGAATTTTTGTGTGTATGTATGAGGATATTCAGTGCAACATTATTTATTTTAGTTTTGTAGCAAAAACAAAAACTGAGAAAAGGAAAAAGAAACATCTATATGAGAGGTTATTTAAATTGGTAAACTAATATTATAAAATGCAGCTATTAGAAAAAATATATACCTACATACACACACACACACACATACACACACACACACATACACACACACACATATATATATATATGGGTTCACATAGATAGATACCTGAGACCTATTTGGGGGTGACAAAGTTTATAAAAACTACATAATCTCAATGATGAGACAAAAACTTAGATATGCATATATATGCATGGCAATTTCTGAAAAGATATAATACACTGTTTAGTTACTATTATTTAATAGTTATTAGTGTTATGAATTAAAACCAGTAATTACAATAAATTCATGAAAGTTCAGGTTATATAAATATGTTCATTGTGAAATGTTCCTAAGTTTGAACCATCATCTTTGTTTTCAAATTTACATTCCAGCTTGCATATTTAAGCACTTTATTCTTACTACCTATACAACTAAAATTCCATCCAGCTTAGAGCTGTTAATAATTTCCCAATTGGTGATTGCACTGGTTCTCCATTAGATAATCGGGATGGCAGTTACTAACTGCACTCTCAAGGACTGAACATCCGTGCTTGCACTGTCTTTAAACCTCACAAATCCTGAAAGATGATGAGGAAACCCAGGCTCCATGGTACTCAAGAACTGCCAGCACTGTACAGCCGGGACAGTTCACCCAGAGCTAGTGCCCAAGCTGGGTCTAACTCCAAAGACCAGACTACTTCCACGTGTCATTCTGTCTGACACATGGCACTGGTGAACCAGTACGTTAAAAATCTGCTTTGTGTTTAAAAAAGGTGACTTAAAAAAGATTACTTATTATATTATTGCTGTTATTTGAGGTTATTTGCTGTTATTGTGGCTTTCTAGCTTTTCCACTTGCCATTGTTCTTAATTATTCTGTGCTTCACATTTGTCTGAACTTTGATCATATGCTTAAAAAATCTTTATGGAAACTTCCCAAGCTTGTTGGATTGTGCTGCAATTTCCATAGTGTGAACGCCAGCCCTATTTGCGAGGGCCAAGTGGAGCGTGCCATCTGAAGTTGGCCCGGCTTTCAGCACTGGACCTGATTCAGATGAGAACGCCTTTCCATTGTTTATTTTCATGAGATAAAGAACAAAGAAAAATAAAAGAGCAAAATCTCTGCTTTTGAAAACACTCAAGTAATGTAATTTTTATTACTTGTACTAATTCTAGACTTGGCCTGGTTTTGATTTAAGAGAGGTCTACAGCTCACAGGGTTTGTCCACCCAGAGTGGCCATGTAACAGTACAATGACAATACTGGGTAGGTCTTCCAAGCCACCCTCTCCTTTCTGCTGTGCTGACATCCATCATCTGTCCTTCCATTCAACTGTTTACTGGGACATGGTCTCTATCTGAAGTTGTTCCTGGTGTTCTCAACCAAACAGAGTAAACAGGATAGGTGTGAAGACCTGTGCTCACAATATAGGCCTCCAATTCATCTGTAGGAAAAATTTTAAGGGGAAAAACAATAATAACTAATGAGTCTTGAAAGAGAAATAATAGAGGTGTCCAGTTACCCAGAGAAGACGGAAGAGTGTGTGCAATGACCAGAAATAAAAGAGAAAGTAATACATCTGTGCAGTTGTGATGTTCCAGCAATCTGATCTTCTCTTTTGAGTGAAGATATTGACTACAGATTAGTTGCAAGACCTCACTAGAGGCCCATCACATCAGTTGTGTGAGGAAACAGAAAATATCCATAGAATAAAAGACTCCATCCCTAAACACTTCTCCAATACTGTTAGCAAAACTGGGGGTATTTATGATATTTTCTTTTCAGTGATGAAGAGGGGTATTCACATGAGAGGAAAAAAGCAGACGGAATACTCCTGTCATGGGCTGAGCCAGTGGTTGTTTTTATTTGTCACTGACAAAAGCCTCCAATGACAACTCTTTCTTCACTCATCCTTATGCATTCTAAGGCATTCTATTAAATCATAGGTTCTATTAATTTTTGACAGTGTATGTGCTTAACTTTCCAGTTTACATGCATCATAGTTCATGAGCTCATGTATCTGGTGCCAGCTGATTAGGGAAACCCTTCTAAAGAGTTCATAGCTTGGCCTGGTGACTCAGTACTTCACGCTCTGAGAAGCGAAGGCAGGAGGATCACATGTTGAGCAGCTTAGTGACTTAGTGAGACTTTATCTCAAAGTAAAAGTAAAATTGGGCTTGAGATATAGCTTAGTGCAAAGGCCCTAGGTTCAATGACCAGTACCACAAAAACAATCAAATGAGTTATTTCCTTTAGTCCATCATCTAAGTTTATTATTCACCTATGAAAATTGAGAGGATAGAAACCAAACTTAGAAATTAGTGTGTGTCAAAGCACACATCAACCAAAAAAAAAAAAAAAAAAAAACCTAAGTATTAAACTGTGACAAGTAAAGTAACAGGTCTACTGTGATTGAAGTCAGCCATAAGTGGAGTTGTAAAAAATTAAAAATAATCTGAGTTAATATTCAAGAAGAAGTATAGCTAAATCATACATAAAATGAACTTAGCTAAAATATGAAATACACCTTTGTAGTCTGTATACGACTCATTAGAAAGGCAGTTAGTGATACCCACAATTTTAAAAGCTAGTTGAAAACTGAAAGTCCTTAGTAAATATTAAGCAGTGCAGGGTGCATTAGTCACATGTGTATAATAAAGACAATAAATCTACCTAAGTATAGCTATGATGAAATGTGTATAAAGCTCTTTGAACTCCACAGAAGTAAGCAAAGTATAAATAGATAGCCTGTGCAGGCATAGAGAAAATCAAGTGCTATTTTAGCACTTGGGCTAGTGGTAATTTATTGTTCGAGCTCTTCAGTTGAGTCAGTGTTTATATGGTGCTGTATATTAACTGAGACAAAAATAGTCTGTGCATATCGCAGGCTTGGATGGATTACTGAGTGATCAGCAGAAACTGCATCAAGCAACCACTCCCCTACGAGCAAGGGATTTATAATATTTAAAATATTCATCCTAAAAAATCCAGCTGTTTTGACGATTTTGTCTGTTACTCAGTATGGTTCAGAGAGAGGTGGTGGGGCAGATGTAAGGGGGAAAAAAAGTAAAATGATTAACATTTCAAACCCAAGGCTCTGGTTGCCTGGATTAAAATTCCAGCTGTCTTACTTCTGTTTGACCTTGGCCAAGTTACTTAGCCTCTCTGTCCCTTGCTTTCCTCATGAGTACACGGAGTTAATGATAGTCCCTACCTCATAAGACGGTCGTGAGGCCAAAATGAGTCAACACAATGCAGAATTTAGAGGAGTGCCTGATGCAGAGTGTTAACTAACCTGACTTTGCCTTGGATCTGCGAAATGACTTTAGACAAGTTACCTAATGTTCTTGATCTTTGACTTCTTTTTTGTAAAATGCCAAGAATAATAAACTCCTCCCAGGGTGACCGAGAGCATCACATGAGCTGCCATACAGAAATCAGCTAGCCCTGGAGTAGGTATTGAAAGAGGTTTTCTACTTCGTGTCTTTCCTCATCCTTTCCCGCTCATCTGGCTGTTCTTTATTGACCACTTCCCCACGACTCTTCTGCCATGCATGGTCAGACACTTGAATCCAAGTCTGTTTGACGGCAAGAGCCATTGTTTTTATCATAACCATAAACTACTTTCCCTGAGAAACACTTTTTTTAGAAAGCCTTTGGAAATTAACTCCGTCCAGTCCTGGCTCACTGGTATATTAATGTGGACTATATATTATTTGTGATGTTCAATATTTCATGTAGCTGTTATCTTCCCAACCAAAGCCTCTGTTCTCCAAGAGCAAGCATCTCCAGTAATTCTTCCTGGTTCACATTTTTTACTGGCTTTTGGGCTGCTCAAACGAGACTCTGGGTGGCTGAAGGAGGCACCTGGTTGAGGCCTCTGAAGCTGACCATGTCGCTAAGGACTGGATCACTGCTCCTGGCGTCATGTCAGCCATTCTCAGGCACCTAGACCCTGTGAGACTTCACTCATTTCTGACTCTACAGTCTTCATTCAAGGGTAGAAATTCAAGAAGTAGATGTTGAAGATTTTCCAGTAATCTGAGTGGGGGAAGGAGTCCCCAGGGGGAAATTAGAGCTAAGAGGCTTCTACCAGTGGCACTGCTTGCTGAATTCACTGCAGTCTTTGGTCTGAACTTCATCTTGACAGGCCTGAAGATCTGATTTGATTTGATCGCCCCACAAAGGACAGATCCATCTCACGGGGCTGACTCTCATTAAATGTCCACGGTACAGGTGTCAAGCCAGTATGCTCCTTGGTAGTAATGGAAGTTCAGACTGGACTGTGAATATCCACCTGCCTCGGCCTTGCTCTCTCTGCAGGCAGAGTCCCTGAAGAGCCAGATGTGCTTCAAGGGTAGTGCAGAATCTGAACAAAGGCAGTTAGAAGATCTGGTCTGCATTAAGATGGTGTCACACATGGGCTTCCAAGATTGCCTCAGTTTGGTGACCCAGGCACTCCTTTTTTGGCCAAGGCCCATGTTTTCCTTTACAGCTTACCCATAACAGCTGGCAAGTGCTCTGTTCTGATTGGTAAACCCATTCTGTGAATGCATTTGTTCAGGTCACAAACACTGCAGACTGGAGATCCACCCTTATAGTAAGGTGGCTTGGTCTTTTCTGTTCTGACTATCACTGTCTGTGCCTGTGTGGTCCTGGAAACAGCGGTGTTGGAGGGGCCAGGGCCCCTGTGCACGCTGCTTACACAGTGGAATAGATTACTAGTGCTCTGTGGCAAGCTGCTTTCAAAAGAAGCTTAAAGCAGGGCAATAAGAGACAAGCAGTTATTCACTCTGAAATAAATTATGCTGCTTAATGTCCACATGAGATAGGAAATAGAAGAGAGCAGAGGTGGCCTCCCCGTGCTAGTGCTTACAGCTGAGAGGGCTCACTTAAAGACGTCCATACCCAGAGCGTAGCATTTTTGCTCAGACCACCGCCCACACACACACCCGTGCCTATGAAGAAGGTGATGTCGTGATTTTTCTTCTGATCTCCTGCCACATATGTCATGATCCAAATGCCACTCCATGTCTTCCGTGACCTCTTTCAGAAGTGAGTTATTTCCTGGTGTCTTTGAAATGTCTCTTGTGGAGGTTGCTTCAGTCCCGTGAGGTACCCATGGGCACAGCTAAACTGGTAGCCAACCATAGGGCCTCATCTGCAGCTGTCTCTCATGAGAACAGCTGTCCTAATCTTAGTAAGCAAATAAGGCCTGTGTCCCTAACTAGCTCTGTGCCCCCTCCCTTGCACCAGTGGCCCAGCTGATGGGAGGCTGACGGGGTGTCCCCGGACTCAGCTCCTGCAGGAGGCCCCTGTTCCTCACCTAGGGTGGTGGAGGAGACGACACAGCCACTGCCCTTCTTCTCCTCCTTCCTGCTTCTGGCCCACAGCCAAGGATGCAGGCCTGTGTGAGGGGTCATTTCCTGGCCTCTCTGGTGGCTTGCCCTCAGCTGATCCAACTTCATTTTGTTATACACCCCCAACATTTCCATGTCTGTGACAAGTAGTTGCTCCAAACTCCACCCTCAATGGGACATTCATTACCTGCTTATACATCAACAGATTCAGCATGACCTAGGCATACCAGGTACTTTGCTGAGGGCTCCTGGGGGTTCCATGACCTCAGCCATATGCAGAAGCCTTCAGGTGTTTCGGTATGCCTGTTTCCAGCCTGCTTTCTCTTGATGGCTGCACTGTGTATTACACAGGGAATCCCTTTGCAATGAGTTATTCTTGTCTCTAGATAAATGCCCCAAGTAGGGACATGAGGTTGTATTACAATCTGCAATATTGCCTTAGGAGACTGGTAGGAAGCAGAGCTCTATGCAAAATGTCTGTCTTTCTCAGGGTACGAGTGCTTGTGTGTGTAATAAAACCGGGGAGCTGCCTTGCAGAATGAGGCAATGAAGCCAAGTTTATAGTCTAGTTTATGGCGTGGATCTCACTGGGAGAATGGCATTTGCACAGCCGCTCCTTTTTTCAGATTGTTCTATGTGCAGGGCAGCTATGGTAGCTGCTTTGCTTCCTGTAGCCCACCTGTGGACATCCCCCAGTCCCAAGGGAGCAGCATGTGTTTTCTCAAAGTCACTCTGCAGAGGCTGGCCAAGGACTTATTTTGCCTGCCACGTTTAAGGATTCCTCACTTCCTGCCTTCAGCCAATGGTAGCTAGAGTTTCCTCAGCGTGAAGATGATTATGGCTGGCTTCACGACTTCTTCATGATATCCCATGAAGAAGTCATAGGATTTATACTAGCAGGTGGATGGTCAGTACCTTTTGAGACTGGACGTGTCCAGGTGAAGCTCTTGCTTCTGAAGGTTTTGGCCAACAGGTGTCAGAAAGACATGACCATGCACTAGAATCACCCCCTGGGGAGCGGGAGGGAGTGGGACTCCCTGACCTCCAGATCACAACCCACTTCCTGGGGATTCAACCCAGAACTCCTCAAATGCTCTTGTGTTAGCAAGATTGAGAGTGACAGCCCTAAGGGAAAGGAGGAAAAGTGAAGCCTGAGCGAGATCAGAGACAAATACTAGATTAGGAAGAAGCGAAGAAAGCATGAGTTGCCCACATGGGGTAGAGCGGGGTAAGCAGATGCCCAGTGCCCCCAAGTAAAAGGGTCACAGCACACCCAGCCTCCCTGTGGACCTCAATGGAGGAGTCCCGTGGGCCCTGGGAAGGGAGGACAGGATTCCCATTGTGCACTGTACAGCCCACAGTGCTCTGCCATCACATCGTCTGCTTCTTAGCTGGAGATCCCTGACCTTGGGATTTGCCTGAGCTTCTCCAAGCTTCTGGTTTCTCAACAACAAATGAGAGTGCTATGTGGACTTGAGAGTGATGACATGGTCGCATGCCAGATATTCTGCAAATGGAAGCCAGTGGCTCTGAGATGTTGGCTTAGAGAAGCTACTAAGAAACACAGAGGCCTGAGTTCACAGAAGAGCCCAGCATCTGTGCTTTTACTGTGATTCTGGGAACCCTCCCTAGTGCCTGATACTCTCTAGCGATAAGGAGGGACCTTCAGCCACCAAATGGTGGTGGCGCTGCAGAGCAGAGTGAGTAATGGTGTGGCTGCTAGAGCTTTTCTTCACTTTGCCTCCTAATTTCTCTTTCTAGTGACCTCAGTGCACTCTAGTCCCACTTCACCGTGGCAAAGAGGGGTCTGTGGGGCAGGTTAGAGCCAGCAGCCACACAGAAGGTTAATTTTAGCAAGGTTCCACCTTTCATTTACAAGTCAAACTGAGACAAACTCTAAAACCGGCATCCTCCAAATTAGTAACCTCCCCAAACAAGGCGATAACTTTTGCAGTTCTGACTGCAGAGGCAAAAATGCGTTGTCTCCTCTCTCTCTCTCTCTTTGCACTTGATTACTCTGAAAGCTTTTCATTTAAAGCACTGATTATGAGCATGGTGAGGTGCCTAATTATTTTTCAAGTCATGAAAAGCCCCTTGGATCACAATGAGTCAAAGGATCTGCACATTGACATGTTTCTGCTCGGCCTTGTGAGAATGTTGGTCCCCAGGAGCCCACAGGCCCCTGGGTGGATTTACCGCTTGTCGTTTTTCTTGTAACTATAATAGGAAAAAGGATGTGTCTGCCCATAGGAGCAGCTACTGTGGAAGCCCTGCTCTGAAAGTCTGGGAGCTGAGTCAGGGAAGCCCAACCTTAGCAGGGCATCTAGTAGTGTAGATTGGAGACCCAGAGTGGCCTCAGTTCCCACTGCTGCTCCCTGGCAGTGTTCTCACCACAGCAGTCACTCAGCTGGCTGGCAGGGAGTCATTCCCGTTGCCGTGGTGGGCCTGGGAAAGTGGAAAACACCATGGAGACTAAGCCTAGGGTAGAGTGGGTGGCAGCCCTTGCTGCCTCCTCCTTGTCCTCCTCTCTCCAGGGGGATAAATGCTGCCCGAGGAGCCCCAATAGAGTGAGGGAGCCGAAGCCCTTTATTTGCCATTTCACAAAGGGGAAGGAGATTCCTGCGGCAATCTTTGCTCAAGAACAAGAATTCCTAGCAACACCAAGGGCGTCTGCTTGATTACAGGGTTTTAATCTCTTCTGTGCTCTTTGCCATCTGACTGGGGTGCTGGTGTTGATTCAGAAAAGCAATTTCGCTAAATAACATTTATCTTCATACTACTAAAACTCATTTCTCACACCCGTCTAAAGTTTATAAAATATCTACTAAGATTCTCTAGTGGATTTGGAGGGGAGAAATGGGAAAAGAAAGCAAGAATGTTACATAAAGGGCAGTTTTGGGTTTTTCAAAAAATCATGCCAGATTGTTGTGTTTAATTGATAGATAGCTTAGGTTTACCACATATTTGTTTAAGTGGAGTCCTTGGAGTCTCTCATGAATGAAGGGACATATATTAAGCATTCATCACACAGTCATTTTGTTGTATATCAAAAAGAAATCTCATTGAGTAAGAAAACAGAAAGCTAAATGAATAGCCAATCAGAGAATAGGACACTTTCAGCAGCTGTGACACTTGACATTAGCTGGGCTGTGCACTATCCATGTAGCTGGTTTCACGGTGGCAGGAGCCCTCACCCATAGGCTAGGTGCTGTGATTGTCCCCACCTTGTAAGTGGGAGGAGTGGGCTTCATGAGAATCTTTTGACTTAATCAAAGACCATTTCTTCCACACTCAAAGACCACTAGTGGTTCACGTGACACTTGATGAAGATCTAGGTTTTGCTGGCAGATGCGCTCTTCTTAAGGTGGGCTCACAGAGCCTTTAACTCCTTGTCCCTCTCTCACACCCCATGATGTGGCTCTTTGGGAGCCCATGGAATCAGAACTCTCTAGGTCTCCTCCTTTTCGGCACCTTTACAAATGGCACCAGGGGAAAGCCCGCGAAGAGGTCACTGTGCTAAAGTCAGTGCTGAAGATGAGGAGCTAGAAGAGAATCTCGCAGCCCTGGAGAGACGCAGCACTGCCTTTTGGAGAGCTGGACTGTTCTGTGGGTCCGAAAATCCGACTGTGCTGCCAGATCACAGCAACTTTCCTATGGCTTGGTGTAGACTCTATACTCTTTTTGGTCTGTGACTTGAGAACTCATATTCCTTTTCTTTTACCTCCGTTGTAACAATTTTGCTGGGCACCTGACCGATCCTCAGAAAGCGCTGAGCGGTGAGAGGACCATGCATTCCTGTTCTCCGCGCAGAACCTTTGTGTGTTAGAGGCAGGAAGGTGGGCAAAAACAGCCACTGGCACCCATGCTGAGCTTCAGGAAGTCTGCGCCTAGGTTCCCAAGCAGCCTCAAGAATGGAAGTGGAGAGCAAGCCAGAAAATCCTTACCACTTGACTTGATGATTATTTTTAAATTGCGTGTTGGTGGCTTTCCATTAATTTTAATTGAGTCAAGTCCCATGACTTTTGTGATCCCCAAATCCTCCATAAATTCTCCACAACTGGCTCCCCACCCCACCCCCAAACTCCTTTCCTTTCCCCGCCTGGGAACCTGCCCTTTAAATTTGACATGGCTTGGATTTTAATCACTCCTCAAAGGCCCAGTGACAATTTCACAACAAAGCAGGGAGGTTGAGTTTGGGGGGTGAGAGGAGGAGGGAGTTTTGTTTTCTGCTCTGATTAAGAGAGCAACTGTTCCCTCTTTGTCCCCTGGGGCCCCCTCTTGGCACTAGGCTGGGGAGACCTCGAACTTGGTGTTGCAACATCCTTCAGACCCAGTGAGTCTGGGGCCCGTGAAGGTGAACTGCAGCTGTTTGGATAAAACTCTTAAAAATCTCGTTTAGGAGATTCTCAGCCCTTGTTTTACAGTCACCCTGCCTGGCAGAGAAACCAGGAAGCTTTACTTTCCCAGGATCTTGGGCAGGTAATTGTTTTCCCAAACTGCACTTTAATCTGATGGAAATGGACATTCTTTGCCCTGAGAACCTTTGCCCACATCTATAAACCGTTTGTGTCTGCCTGGTGCATTGGAGTCTTGATTGCAGAACATCCTGCCTCCCCACCCCCCGACACATTTCCATCTCTGGTTATAATTTAGGGCCATTTTCATTTCTAAACAACAGTTATAGGTCTTTTAGTTTTCTGGCATCTTGCAGTGCCTTCCTGTTAGGCCGCTAGCCATGTCCAGGTGGTGGGTGATCTTCTGAGAGTAAGAGTTGGCAGAATCCCTTACTCGGTGCCATTTTTAAGCGAAGTAGCCTGTGTTGTGACTGGCTGGTTGTTTCTGCCGTGACCAACACTTGTGTGACCCTAGTCTCTAATTGATTTATCATGAAACTGCTTGTTTAGGGGATCCTGCTCCTGACTGGAGCGCCAAGGACACAGATTCTCTTCCCTAAGCTCCCACTGGGACTGTGTGATTAGGAAAGTAGCTAATTCTCAAATACTCTTTTGACGTGTGTATGGGATACACTGGCCAACTTCATATTGCTGTTCTTGGGAAGAGCAGCGTGAGTTAATTCTGCACCACCAACTCTTCCAAGAAGTGGGACTTTGTACAACAGGGAGCACCGTGACCGCCTCTACTAATGAAGACAGTGTGCAGGCAGACCTCTTGGACATCTCAGACAGGATCTTACCCCCCCAATCCCTTCAACCCCTCATAGTCCCCCATCACTCACTTTCTTCTTACCCCAGCCTTTAGGCTTTGTGTTTTACTAAGATCCCTGAAAGTATAAAACCTAACACATTTGAAGGGAAAAGTCTAACTAACTTGCCAAGATATCTTTGTTATATCTCAATAAACATTGTTCTGTTAAGCCTTGTGCTAGATTCTTCCACACTGAAGAAAGAGAAATCAAGCAAATTTAAATCAGGCAAAGATTCCAGTTCCAGATAGTCCTCTGCAAGAGCGGGGAGAATGCTATGTTTTAGATGTAGTTGGAATGTGTCCCCAGAAGTTTATGTGCAAGGAACTTGGTTCCTAGGATGGCCGCATGGAGGTGTGGTGGTAAAAGTGACTAGGTTGTTGAATACACTGCCCTTTAAAGAGATTAATGCGGTCTCAAGGAGTGAGCTAGTTTCCACAGGAGTGGGCTGTTATAAAAAGAGTGAAACTAGCATCTCTGGATCCTGCCTTGTCCTGTGAGCTCTCATGTATGCTGTTGTTATTGCCATACCATCCGCCATAAGACCTGTATCAGCAGCCAGCCTGAAGAGGCCACCTGATCTTGGACTTTCTGCCTCCAAAGCTATGAGGTAAAAAAAACTTTCTTCATGAAGTGCCCAGCTTCCTAAGTTTCATTGTAACAGCAGAAGAGAGAGTCCTACAGAGTGGTGTGAAGGGGTATGAGGGTGAGGAAGAGCAGCCTTCCGGGCCACGTGGACTTGGCCGTGGTTGGACACATCATGATGGGGGTCCAGAAACTACAGAGACATGCTGGCTTGTTACCTGCAGAGGACTTGTCTCTTGAATAAGAGGTTTTGATTTTTGAGTGATCTTTGTGCAATTCTTCATTATGTAGAGAGACACCTTGGTAGAGTTGAATTACATAGACCCGACAAAGGTGTGGCTGAATAGTTACCCCTCTCCCTGTTCTTAGGAAAGATAAAGTTGGTACATTCTGCTAGAGGCACCCCAGCAATGAAGACTAAGAATTGAAGACTAAGTTTGGTTGACTTGGTCTACCTATCCACACAACTTCCCCTTACTCTTCATTCCCTAAGTTATCCACTTACTCATTTATTCTTTTTATTTACTCATTCAGTCAATCACTCGTCAGTCAACAAACATTCTCCAAACAAGCATTCATATTGCATTGGACACCGTGCTAGACAAACATCTCATGTTGCGCCAACAGCATGGAGATTTTAAAACCCTGTTCCCAGCTCCTGACCACATGCCCCAACCTCCCCCACGTACCCCTTCCTGCCTAGGGGATATCTAGTGCTAGGAAAGTATGGAGGGAAGAGGAGAGACACACCAGTTTCTTAGGCCAGTTCTTATCGTTTTAGAAAATACTAAATAGCCTAAAAATGATTTTCTCCCAAGGGCCCCGCACCTCTCGTTTCCATCCTGCCTCTGTTCCTGATGAAGTCCTAGCCTGTCAAGGACCCAGCGGAGTGCTGGCTGGGCACGCTGAACCTCCTGGCCAGGAGGGTACATGGCCAAACAGCAATGGCAAAAGCTCAAGCCGAAGTCATTTCTTACATTTACTGTTGCTTAAAAATTTCATCTATAATTTTTACTTACCTTCTCATCGTCTTGAGTCAAGTTCATCCCCTTGTCAGAAGCTTAGTGTGAGTCTTTCCCTTAAGTGCAGAGAAAGCTGGAGAGCAGGGGTCACCTATCCTTCGGCTTCTAAGACTTGTAAAATGGTGTCTGAATAGATTACCTCCTGCGCAGTCCCAATAGCTTTGTTGTTTGATGGGGGTTGGGTTCCTGTTCCTTGAGTACTCTTATAAAGGTATCTAAAGAGATCATTTCCTGCACAGTCCCATTAGATTTGCTGTGGGATATGGCAGAGTCTCCAATTCTCTGTGAGAATATTTTTGGACACCAGTGTACTTGGAGGAAAAGAGAGCAAAGATTAGAGAGGTCATGCTTGACTGTCACCTCTACCCTTTAACAAGCGATTGATCCAGACAGCCTCCTGATCTTTCCTTGCCTGGATTTTCTCAACTTTGGATTCCTCCTCTGTTAGCCAACTATCCCATTGGGGACAAATTACCTGGCACTACAACTTGTGAGAGGTTTACTTTTGTAGCTACTTTTCAGAGGTTTCAGTTCATGGTCAGCTTGCTCCAAAGCAGAAGGGTGTGGAGCAGCAGTGCTGCTTAGCTCATAGAGACCAGAAACCGAGCAGAAAAACAGTGCCACTAAGAGACACACCTTCCACGGCACCTCCACAGTGACCCACCTCCACCGGGGCCTCGCTTCCTAGCTGCATACTCAGCAGGACATCAGCGGAGGGAGCAGTCCACTGAACGTACTGCCCCGTAATCCAGTCACCTTCCAGGAGTCTCTCAATCTGGTCAGGTTGACCATTAAACCTAAGCGGCCATTTTGGTAAAGCACTAATAATGGGAACCTCCCATGAACAACCCGGAGTGGCAGTTCACCTTGGATGCCCCTGTCAGTCGTTTCCAGAAGCTGAAGTCTAGTCTGATAACCCTGAGGGCATACCAAGCTGGTTGTTAAACATTTTGAATACGACCTTGGAAATAATATATATGAAGGTGTTTGTAGACAGTACAACAGCCATTGGCTAATTTGACCATGGCATTTGCAACTTCCAAGCCTACATTATTTTCATTATTTTTCATACACTTTTTTTTTCCATCAACTGGCAAGTCTTCAAGTTTGCCTGAATCTTTTGAGACCCAGTGCAGGAGAAATTCTACAACACTGAGCTCAAACAAACTTTCTTTTCCAGTGTTTTTCTCTGAGTGCTGTTGATTTGGCTCTGAAGTTCCAGGGAATGAATGATGTCTGAGAACTCTAAAAAGTGACTCACGGCAGCCTTGTGCTACTGGAGAGTATTTGGCATTTTACAAAATATGGCAGACTTTGATAGAATGTCAAGACAGATACTTCCTAACCTTGTGGATCAGTGTGGACCAGGAGTGTCCCCCAAAATCCAGATGTTCCTGTAGATACTGTGCAGGGTTAGGTGGGGCTTGGCTGGAAAAGCCTATGCTTAGGGATTGACCTAGAGGGGCATTTGCCAGTTCTGCCCTTTCTCACAGTTTTCTCTCTCTGCTCCACCATGCTGTGAGGATCTCTGGCTCCTGGGTAGCTAGAGCTCTAGCTGTGACTTCACCATGGGATTCCACCATTTTTCCAGCCATCCGTCCATGAATGAATGAACTGTGACCTTCTGAAACTGTAAGCTACAATAAATCTTTCCTCCCTAAGTTGTGGGTGTCAGGAATTGAGTCACAGCTACGAAAGAGTAACTAAGACAGTGTGCTATCTTAGGTAAATATGACATTCAATGTTTCCAAATGGTGGGATGCTCTATGGTTCATATTAAAATTCACTGTTTGAATGATGCAGAGTGTAAGTATGTAGAGAGAGGCCGTAGATCCACTTTAGGCTGACCGTACTGGAAAATGAATGTCCTCTTCTTCCTACAATGCACTTCCTCCATTCATTTTCTGTACCGTGTTCCAGGTCCTATGACTATAATTTTGTAAACATGTCTGAGAAAAGAAAAGTATGACTTGGTGCTTAACTGTAGATGAGGATGTGACTGATTGCCAGGAAAGCCATGTCAGGAAAAGAAAGTGGGAAGATAAGAACAACCCCAAGCATTTCTGCCTGTGCCCATCCATTCATACTGATGCACCTCTAGAAATTTTCAGTTCCAATTTTGTATGCTAATGAGTAATGTTTTTGATTCACAGTCTTGGCTGGGTTCCTTAGCATTTAGTGAAACAAAGTACTAACCTAGGAACTAGGTAATGTGGGTTCTATAATCAACCATGCTACAGAATGACATATTATTCAGTTGCCTTTTCTAGACTTCAATTTATTATTTATAAAGTGGGAATCAAAACAGGGTTTTTTTCATGGAGAGTTAAATATTAAATGAGTTCATACATACATATATTGATATATATTTTTTATTCATATTAGTAGATACACAAAAAACAGTATATTACTGTCAGAGAATTGGAGACTTATAATCCCCAAATTCATTGACCTCTTAATAAAGGATTTTATTGTCCAAGATCTAATATTCTTACTGTGTTTTTCTCACTTAAAGGGAAATTGCATGTCAAATTTTATTATAGTCAATATTCTATAATAAATATTTCTTTATGATCATCATCCCTTAAGATTTTTCAGCTCGGTCATGTCAAGAATATACCAAATGATAAAATAGTTCATGATAACAGAATTTGGTTTGCAATAACAGGAAAAATTATATAACCAAACATTAACTTATTTCTAAGCTTAACTCCAAATGAGGAATAATTTGGGTGGAGATGTACTTTTTTTATTCAATTTGTTTTTCCACGTCTATTTAGAGCAACCAAAATAGGAAACGTGCTACGCAGGTCCTAAAATTCACTTCCTCCATCCATTTTATGTACTTTGCTCCAGGTTTGATGACTTATATAACTTTTTAAACATGTCATTTATCTTTATTTTAGCTTAAATATCCCTTCAGAAGCACTGAGGAAAAACATTTTTAGCTCAACTAAGAAAATAAACATGTTTAAACAAATAACACCCAAAATGTTCAGGTAGAGTTGGTGCTTTTTGGTGTGTGTGTTTATTTTAACAGCAAACTCATTACAATACACACAGAAAACAGAGTTTTTCTTGTTTTAGATGTGCCAGTCACTTTCTAGAATAAAACAAAGGTTAATTGATCACAACTTTTATATTAGAACTAAACCTTGTGTTGGTTGGAAAGGTTCTTTCAAGCTAGACAATATGGTGCATTTTTTCAGTTTTTAATTCTTATTTATAGACGTCCTGCGCAGTCAGTGGACATGCAGATACCGTACGAAACAAGAAAGGACAGCGGAGAAAAGGCATGAATGCTGAGTTGAGACTTGTTCTACACCAAAACGGTCTTTTTGCCTTTCTGACCTCATGGGATGCTTTCTAAATTTTCAGAAGTAATTGGTAGTTTAAAACTTGTTGTTTCCTATTTTGATCCCTTCTCGCAGGGCATGACCCTTGATTACCCAAAGATCCAAGGTGAAAGATAATTACATTTTGATTAAAAAGTAAGACCTATCTCACCAGTTCTTTGAGTTCACATAGTTCCAGGATCTTAGGTGTCGGCACTGTTCTTGCTCAATAAACAGATAGGTAAAGATGATACTAGCAAGTTGAGTAGATAATATTCATCACTGAGTGTCTGGGTAAATTAAAGAGTATGTGAACTAATTACCTGGAGAGGCACTCCGTCCATCTTCAGGAATTGTTCCTTGGAATTGCATTCATTTACTGGGTTTTTAATGAGTTAAGACCTTGATGAGCCCAACACATCCTACGTATGGAAGCCAGAATACCCTGTGCCTTAGGTATAGTTATCCAACTGTAGGTCAAAGTGGAAATCTCCATGCTATCAGATATATTATTTTTATCCCCTATGACTTGAAGCATGTTTATCATCCCAAGGTGACTTGCTTTCTTCCAAAAGATTTGCCAGTTTCATTTTACTCATTGTGTTGCATAGCTATTCTGTGAGTGCACTTAACTGGATTCTTACAAAAATAAATGTTATCAATCAGTTGGTTATTGTCAGCAACACAGCTTCTCATCTATGCTTGTAAGTGTTTTGCACTTGTAAGCCTTTTGAATCTTGCTGGACCACTAGTCACTAAGCATTTTCATTTCACTTTATCTTAATTTATCAGGATCTCCTAACCTCTCTACCTCCAGAAGTGAATTAGGCTCATTCACACAGAGCTAGTAGAATTGCAGGGTAGACACTATGAAATGTATCAGCAGGCTATTTAAATCCTTTCATTTCCTAAAAGGTGAAGAGGTCAGATCTTAGAAATCAAGGTTTTGTATTTTTCTAGGTCCATTAAGCTGGCACAGGGACTGAAGCTTGGAAAGGGTACAGTGGACCCTGACTATTGTCAGATAATGAATGCATGTCACACATGGCTTATGAACACTTAAAGCAGTTTTTACTTATACAGAAAAAAAAACATTTTGAACTCAATCTAGAAGAAAATATTAATTATACCCATAAAAATCCATAGAAACTCAAATATAGTATTATGTTAACATTATTTCAAAAATAAATTCTTCCCCG
Organism: Ctenodactylus gundi; assembly: GCA_004027205.1. Taxonomy (NCBI): domain Eukaryota; kingdom Metazoa; phylum Chordata; class Mammalia; order Rodentia; family Ctenodactylidae; genus Ctenodactylus; species Ctenodactylus gundi. The sequence continues at coordinate 43,975 of PVKB01003213.1, read as the reverse complement.
CCCCCCAAAAAAATGTAGAAAAAAGTATCTGACAAAAGGTTAGCCTTCTCTCTAATCCTCAGCATTTAGAAGAAGTCACCCATGGGCATAATTATGTGTGTCCCATACCTGGCCAACTTCAAACAGCAGCAGGTGGAACTTTGTCTCTCAGTGAGCTCACTGGGCATCCACGAACGGCCTGGTTGTTTTCATACCATCTTTCACACTGTCATTTACATCTACATCTAGTTGCACAAAATAGAAGAATATTCCTTATCTCAAATGCTCAGGATCAGAAATGTTTCAGATTTTTTTTTAAATCTTGGAATATACCTAATTAGATCTAATTATCTTGGAGATAGGGACTAATCTAAATGTGAAATTCACCTATATTTCATGTACAACTTTTGCACATGACCTGAAAGTGGTTTTATGGAGTGTTTTTACTGCTTCTGCATTCACTGTGACCTGTCACAAGAGGTCATGTATGGAATTTTCCACTTGCTGGCGTCATGTTAGCACTCAAAATTTTTTGAATTTTGGAATATTTCAGATCTTGGATCTTCACATTGTGAGTTTTCGGTTTATACTAGTGAATACAAATAGCTCAAGATTTGAAAACTCTACCATAAAGAGAAGATACAAGGGAAAACTTATAGAAAGACAGCAAAACGGGCCGACTCCAATATGGGTCTCAACTTCCTGGTCACGTGTCAGAATCTGACTCTGTCTCACAGTGTCAGTGGAGAATTCCTTCTGACCCAGAGTTGGATTTTCTCTCCTTGAACACTAGAAATGAGAACGAAAAAAAGTGTAATATGGTATTATGGAGCTTTGAAAGGATTAAGTCCAGGTCATAGAAAATAGTTCAAAGTAAAAATAGAATCTAGGTGCCCAAGTCATTAATTGGTAATGCTGAATACTTAACTATGTGCTAGATACTGTCCGAGCTCTTTGCTGTGTTATTAAATCTCACTTAAAACTCAAGTTCCTAGAAGCTGCTTCATCTGCCTGGTGTTGACTACTTCATTGATTTATTCCCTTTGGAAATTTGTGCAAAAGAGGCCAAATTTACCAATAAATGTAGTCCACATTTTCTTCCAACTGGAACATAAAGTAGTTACATGTGTCAACCACTGTTTTTAACCATGTTACATGTACAACTCATTTAATCCTCCCAAGAATCTAATAAGGTACTATTGCTATCTCATTTTATAAATGAAGAAACTAAATACAAGATTTTTTTTTTTTTTTAAAAGCTTGCTAGGGAGTATGCAGTAGTAAATGGATTGTCTTTGTTCTTCCAAAACACAAAATTTAAAATAGCATTAATATTACCTTAATATGGCCATTGGTATCTACTCCTTAAGGAAAAAAAATAGCCTGTATTACCTGCATTTAATTAGGAAACAAAGCCAGGTTGCTTCTGACAGCCCAAAGGAAGCCCTCTATGGAATTAATTAGATAATGAGCATCACCAGGCCTTATCAGGTGCCTACCTGCCCATAGACCTGGAAAGCTATTAGGAAATCAGGCCCTAGAAGTTCTCCAGGACAGTAAATCAGAGCTTCAGGTTAGGCCTACTCATTCATAAGCAACTTTTATTCAAGACACTCAAGATGCCAAAATAAAGATTAATTCATAAAGTCTGATCACTATGTAGGATTTGGTATTTGCTGTGTAGCTGTTGAGAAGGGTAGCCCCTTTCCCTGGGATTCGAGAACAGGAATGCAGGAACCACTGGCCAGCAGTGTTTCCATATACAGTCCTGAATGACCTTTCTTCTTACCACAGTGTGCCTAAAATGCCTTGGTTTTTCAGGAGGACTTGAAACTTAACAGAAAACAAGAGACCCTTTGGAGATTTGTGCAAATGAGGCCAAATTTACCAATCAATGGAGTCCTCATTTTCCTCCAATTAGAAACAGGTCAGAAGCTTTAGGATAGGCTACATAACAAAATTCGAGATTTTTGGCTCTTGGTGTCAGCTATGGATGATTATAAACCTAGTGTGACTCATTGCAGAGTCGGCAGTTCCTTGTAGAGCAGTTGTTGCTGTGGCCATGGGTATGTGCTCACTGGGCCTGTCATTTCTTACCTTGGTTTCTGGCTTGGGAAGTCAAGTCCATATTGAGAGGGTAGCAGCTGCCCATGGTCAAGGAGACCTCTGGGTTCTCAGTGGTGGAGGAAAGAAGAATATACAGAAACCCTTGAAAAGCTCTCAGAAGGGCCCTTCCTCCTTTAAGCAGGACTGCCCAACCATTGCAGGCATGTGGGAACAATCCTATTTTTAAAGGCCTCCAGAGAAGGCACTCCAGTTCTCCTTTGTCAGATTTTACCTTGGAAAAATGACCCTTAGTAAGTTAGGCTTTCCCTGTAGCAAGAACAGAAGTTGGTCTTAGGACTGTTATGTTTAAACTGTTTTAGATAAATAAATGAAGGATGAGAGAAAGAGAGAGAAAGTGGATAGCGGAGTAAATGATAGAGGAAAAGACTGAGAATATGTGCTGTGACAGAAGCTAACCCCTCACAGTGAGGCACGTGTATTAAAGAATTATGTACCAGAGAAGACCTCTAAAACCCATTCAAAACAGACACCACCTTCCATCAACCTCCCCTTGCATTTCCCACATTCCTGCAGTGTAGCACTTTATCATGTTGCAGTGTTAGAATTTGCTAGTTGTTGGTCTCCCCGGCTGGAGCGCGAGCGCTGTGAGTCAGAGTATGCCTGATTCTTCTGCTTGGTCTTAGCATCTACGCCAGTGCCCGACCCTGCATAAGCACTCTGTGGAAGGGAAGTTAGAATGGAAGGAGGAGGGAGGAAGGTCAGTCAGCCTGTATGACCAATTAATCTCACGTAAGTTGCCAGTGCTCTTCTTCAGGAGAACATCATTCCTCATATCTCAACCCTGAGTGTTTTACTACCCGAGCTCAAGCAATCTGCATGTCCCATTTTCCCTTAGTAAGCTGTTACACCCAAATGCTAAATGATTATGTGATCTGCCCAGTGTTGGAGTGTCAGTATCCTCATTTAACACTATTCTAAGTAACATCTATTCATTCCAATACTATTTTCCTCTAAAACAATTTTCCAAAAAAAGTATATCATTAAAATTCATTATTAGTGTGCGTCTTAATTACTTCTTCATTGTGAGGACAGAATACCTGACATAAGGGAGGAAAAAATTATTTTAGCTCACAGTTTCAGAAGGCCATAGTCCTTTCATGGGTAATGGTAATGGTGGAAGCACATGTTGGAGGCTTAGCTGTTCCAGGCATGACAGATGAAGTCCAGTAAGCGAGGAAGGGCAGAACTAGCTTCTACCCTTTCAGGTTATGTTCCAATGACCCACCTTTTCCAGGTCCAGCCTCCCACCCCTCCCAGAATAAGCCCCAGTGATCTGCCCCTTCCAGGTCTCATGCCCAGTAATGTGACCCACAGTTGTAATCTACAACATGACCCTAACCTAACCACATGCCTGTAATCTATAATCTATCTCATCCCGTCTTCGACCACACACCTAAAATCTACCCCTCCTGACCAGACCCCAAACAGCACATAGAATCTGTAGGTAATCTACAGCATCCAAATATATGAGGCTTTGGGGGGACATTCCAGATCCAAACCATATCAGTATCTGTACCTTTGTCTGTGGTCCGAGTGCTGTTGTAATCTCCACCTGGTGCAGAAACTGTAGGGTGTCTACACAGCCAGTGACAGTGGTGTGTCTTTTGCAAACGTTCTCATTTGCCGTTCAGAGCATGCATTGTTACTCCGGCTCCTCCAGGGCTCATCTCATCTGGAATGACTGCTTTTTTACCTGCCCAAATTCAGATCCTTCCATCTGTGAGGCTCACAGCAGGCTGGCCGAGTTTCTTCTTTCCCATAGCATTTCCGTCCCCTTTTTTGCTGTAATCTTGTCTTTTCCCTTAGCTCCTCCTGGTGTCACTCCTTTTTTCCTGTTAACCATCTCTCTCCAGCATAGTGTAGTACTGGGCAGTATATGAAGGCCTGAGCCCCCCCTGCACCGGACGTCTCCTTCCCAGAAGGAGCCAGCTGCAGCTTCTCATGCCAAGCTCAGACTTGGAGTCCTGCTGGCCTGTAACCCTGACCATCACTAATACAAGACTGTCTCATCGTTGTCTCATTGCTGGGACACAGTACCTGACATCCACAGCTTAGGGGAGAAAAGGTGTATTTTAGCTTGCAGTTCAGAGGTCTCCGTCGGCCCGTGCATGGTCACCCGGCAGTGCTAAAAGCGCAAGGCAAAGGGCCTGGTGGAGTGCAGCTGCTCACAGCACTGCAGAAAGAAGCAAAGTGTTTAGGATGAAGTCAAAACCAGAATATGTCTTTTCAGACCACACTTCCGGGGATCTGCCGCTGTCACCCAGACCCCACCTCTTAACAGCTCGTGAAAGTACTACATTGATCCACGAGATTCAGTCAGCCCTCATGATCCAATCACCTTCACATGAGGCTCTGGGGAGCATGTCAGATCCAAACCATAGCAGGGACTTCAGACAATGGCATGACAAAGAGGCAACTTGCTCTGGGTCCACAGTACAACTTTAAGGCAGTCTAGTGCCAGACCTCTGCCCACTTGGGATCTTTGTTTCCGACAATAGTTGTCTGGGTCATTTTGATCAGCCTTGGGGATTATTTCTGTTTTCAACGTTCTCATGTATCTTGAGTATTAACGGGACATTCCCCTCGGCTTAGATTTTGTTTTTTTCATCTTCTGTAGATCTTAAAAGGCCCTTGAGGACAGACTTTTGCGTAATCCTTCTTTGTGGCCCTTCTGTGCCTGGGGCCTTGGCATTCAGTAAACATTTGTTGACTGGCAGATGTAAAACACCTAAACTCTTTGCCTTAACTGTAGGAATAAATTTCTTCCCTGGCTCCATGTTAGGTTGTGTAGCAGGGGAGAAATTTGAGATCAAAGGGGACTCTGCAGAGTCACGAGTGCGGACCGGGCAGCGGAGGCAGCATCAGGCCTTGGCAGGATGTGGCTGGAGGGATGAATTCTGAAGATGCCAGCAGGGCAGGGTGGTCTGAGGCAAGGGCCTGTGAGAGGGTGACAGAAGTCTGAGAACAGTGAAAACAGAGCCAGAGACAGGAAAAGGCAGCATCAAGCTTAGGGGGAAAGGACAGACACACAAGACCGACAGAGCTCCACCGAGAGATGCTCACCCAGAGCAAAGCAGCCCTCTCCATGCCATCAGCCCCAAGCGCCCGTTACCTCCTGGGCTGTGAGTTTCTTCAAAGCAGAGATTGTGTTTGCTCGTCTTGGTATCCACAGAGCCTTGCTGGGTACTATGTAAGGGGCTGGCACATAGTAGACTCCCAACAGCGGTTACCAATCTGAACCAAGTTAGGAATGGATTTCACAGCTTTCTTGATGATCTATTCAAATGGCTACCAAGATTTCAATCACCATGAGCGTTATTCCGTTTGCTCCCTTACACCAACTGCACTTTCTTGACAGAGCTTAAGTGTGCTTTTCCTTGAATGGTTTCAACTGCATGGAATGACTTTTCAGCCATTCAGGAGGAAGGAATGCTGTGTATAAAGCCTGGATTCAATAAAACCAGATTTAAAAAAAAAAAAAAAACTGTTCTTGCATCTTCTGCTACAGACACTGGTCTGGGCTGGGCTTTTTATTTTATTGAATCCAGCTGAATAGCTTGACTACATTAATAATGGGACTTCATTTCTAACCACTGCCTCCCAGTCTTTTCCCCTAAAAGCTTTATGGTGCTTAAGCAACTGCTAATACATGAATAATTGTGAGTGGCATCATTTCCTGCCGTGATTTGACCACCAGGGTGAGGTATGTCTTGTACATAATCTGCAGTTTTCAAGCACACCCATGATCTTGTGGGTCGTTTAAAATATGACAAACAATGCCATGATTTGTGCTGCGTTTAGTTTCTTTATGTTGAGAAATTAAAGAATTGGAAAGATTCCATTAGCTGTGTAGTAATATATGTCTGGAACAAGCCTGCCTAACAATTGACCAGAGTTCTGGACTTAAGCGATGATCAGTTTTAATATATCCAACTGTGACAAGGTATTTGCATGGAAGACAGACTCCTCTTTACCGCAAGGAAAGAAGCCATATAAAAACACACGTGTAAGCAAGAATATAGTAGCCACTAGGAGCTTACCGTTTGGAACTGAACTGTGTGAGCTTGAATCCAATTCATACATTTTCACTTTTTTGACTTAGGAGGACCTGCTATTATTTATGTGTCCTCATATATGAAGTAGGAATAGTTATATTACCTACTTCATTGAGTTTGGATGAAGTTTAGATGAATTGATATTTGCTAAAAGGTGCTTAGATCAATACTTGTACATAATGCTACATAAATGGCTATGATTTTGATTTTGTCATATTGTTGAATATTTTGTGCATATACCCTTTTTCACATGGTTTCCTACTAGGATAAAAATTAACACTTACCTTTTGGTGACATGCCATCACATTTAACAGAGGTATAAAAGTTTGGTAAGACTTTGCATATTATACCTTTCTAGCAAAAATAAAATACTGTTCACTTTTAATTTTCACCTGAAGCTTGATTTACCTACTCCTGTGGAGCTAGGCAGTGTGCAGCCGTCTAGGAGTCCAATATGCGAAACCTCTTCTGAAAGAACTTGTAATCAAACACAACTCTCATATATTAAGTAGCAAAACAAAACTGGAGACCAAATACAGTAAAATGTTGGGTATATTTGGGAGAGGTAGACACCGAATACAGATTTATCAGGTAAGGAAAGCCACAGGGGAACATTTCAAGTGGAATGAGCTGAGTTAGAGGAATGGGTAAAGATTTGAGTGCTGGTGGTCAGAGGGCTCCAGGAAGGTGAACATTTGAAACATGGGAGAAAGGGTAAGTGATGGGAGGGAATGAGTAAAGGCTGTAGGGGCAGAGATGAAGGCTCTGGTATCCTCACTGGAGAGACAGCCCTGGCGAGAGTCAAGGATAAGCTGCACTATTAATATGGTGCTAGAAAATGAGCTAAAAGAAGTCAGGTTGTGACCGTCTTCGCAGAGCAGGCAAATGAGGTTAGATCTGGTTTAATAGAAAATAGGAAGTGAGAAAGAAGTAGGAAACACTCTCTAGATTGCTTGACAGCTGTGTCTCTGCAAGCCTTCCTGCATCAGCAGTGTCCCCAAGCTGAGCCTAACACCATTCTCCAGTGCTAAAGGCATAAAGACAAGTTGGGAGAATAAAAACATTTGAGTATACATGAGCCACTAAGCCACACTGCAACCGAACCTGGGAACAGTTTCTGATTTAAAAATAAGAAATTATTTGTGGATTTTTGGTGAGTACAGATGTTACCTCTATCTTATTAAGTCTAAATTTCTATTGGGAAAGAAAAAGGTAGTTTTTGTTGCTGTAGATCCTCGTCCTGATAAGTTTTGGAGCATTCATTGATCTCAGTGCATCCAATGGCCGACTGATGCTAAAAAGAAGTGTATTGGTGCTTTGCCCGCCATTCTCATTTTCTGGCATTGGAAGAGGTCTTTGTTTCCTTTAACGAGCACCTTCCAAGTCCAAGTGCAGAGCTGGCAGACCCAAACAGCTCGTCTCTGTCAGTGCTCCACTGCTGTGAAGTGAGGGGAAGTAAACAGCACGTGGTGGGGGAATCTGTGTTCTAAGAAACGCTCTGGTTTACACATCTACAGACACACTCAACCAGCACAGTGGGTCACATGTCTTGGGCTGGTGAAACTGAGGATGACTCACTTTGAAATTACTCATAGAGAAAGAGATACATTTCTGAAAGCCAGAGTGGTTGGCTTACATGAAGAGCTCAGGGAAAGAGTGGGCAGCCCACTAAAGCACTCAGGTCTCCAGTGACAGCTGGTGTGCCCAGCACTTCTTAAGGAAGAAGGGCACCTGAGCCCAAGCCCTCTTTGCTGTGCAATGTATTTGAAGGTGAGAGTAATCCTTCAGGAGGAACCTGTGCTAGGGTACTTGGGACAAATTCTCTGTCAAGCCAGACTTGCTCTCAGGCAACTGGAACTGGCACTAGAACTCATGATGTAGACCTTCAGTAACACAGAGCTCTCAGGATATCTTGAAGGACAAGGGCTTCAACCGAGCTACGGTCATCTTAGTTCATTGCAAAGGAAAAAGAAATCCATTGTAAGAGAGATGGAAAGGTCAGTTGAGCAAAAAGAAAACATAAATAACAAAACCCACAACTTCACTGGGAGTCTAAATTTTTGACAAAGTGCTTGTGTGCATGCTTGTATGTGTGTGTGCGCGTGTGTGTGTGTGTGTGTGTGTGTGTGTGTGTGTGTGTGTGTATACACTGTCACCAAGGAAGCCCAAGGCTCTGCTTGCTAGGTTCGCCCAAGGGAGGGATTTCACCAAATGCAAATGAACAAAGAACAATACGTGTGACTCAAAATATCCGTTATGCTCTGAACTCACAGGGTGTGAGGCAGGGAGGTGACCTTTTCAAGGGTTGAAAGTTGTAAACTTTTCAACCACATTGTTTTGATTGCTGGAGATTTAAGAAAGGATCACCTCAGGGTGCCATTTTGGAAATGTAATTTTGAAAAACTACTTCCTGCATAATATTTTGGAGACATTTCTCCTTTTGTTTTTGCTTTAAAGACACACTATTCAAATATCTGTGAATTATCTCAGCCTTTCATGAAAAACAAGAACTCAGAAGCCTCAAGGTACTTGGCTTCTGATCCATTTCTGGAGGAGGAATGGTGAGTACTTAAGAACCGCTGACGTACGCTGACCCCTACCCAAAAGGGAGCACTTGTAGCTCTGGCTTTTTCCCACCACAACTCTCCTCCCCTTGGTAGGCTGCGGGCCATCATGGTGCCCTAGCAGAGACATGGGGAATACAGATGGAAGGAGCGGGAAAGTGGCCATTACCCTAACCCATCATGAACATGCTATGCTGGGCCAGACATTCCCTGAAGGTCTCTTCTGAAATCTGGAAAACAGGAAATGCTGAGAAAATTTCTAATTTGCCTGGTCATGTGAACTCTGCTTCTGGTGTTGCAACAGGATTTTAGAATCAAGTATTCCAAGCTCTAGGTGGACCCTTCTCCTGAGAGGGCATTGGCTCCTGTGAGAATACGACAGGTCTGACTCTTTTGCCTCCACTACGCTCTTTCCAAACATGTAAATCCTGATGCCTAAAGAACAAACAAGAGGGGAAAGGTGCTTGGTGTCAGTTCCTTGTGCGACTGCTGGCAAGGTTGCCATTCCTGAATGTCTTCTTAACTTTTGCTGAAAGGATCCATCTCTGCAGGCTCATTGGCTTGGGCTTGCATGCCATCATCACAACCTTTTATTACCTGCATCTGTAGTAAATGATTAATGATTAGGCTTTTTCTCCCTACACATTTGGCTTTAATAATATTCAAAAATATTCAGATGCAAATGATTTTAGAACAAAGTGGCTTCAAAGGAATTTCCCATAAGGATAGAGATGTGCCGCATCTTGATATTGAGTAGTGGGTTCTGGGGGTCGATGCATTTATGAAAAATTTTTATCAAACTGCACATGTAAGTCATGTTCATTTTTCTGTATGTTCATGATACTTCAATGAAAAAAAAACTAATAAAGTGGGTTGAGTTCAGAAAATATAAAAAGCAGACACTATGTAAATGAGCCTATTTAAAAGGATCTGGAAATATAATTTGGCCATTAGAAAGTAAGAAATGTGTACATGTGGGCAGTCCCCACTGGACGGGAAATCCTTGCAAGGTGAGCTGCTGCAGCCCCGCTATTAGAAACTAAAGCTGGTTATGTGCATTCATTTGGTTTTGTGGGTGGTTTTGTATCTTTGTGTCCATTTTGGTTTGGCTCATTTCCCCATTCAATTGGATTTTGTCTTCTGTTTCCCAAGTACAGCTCCCCCATAGTGCCGAATAATCCAGGTCTATAAAAGGCAAATGTCAAATAAACGTCCAGCTCCCCACTGAGATCTTCCCCCCAGAACATATTACCAAAATTAGTCAGTACCTATAGGCCTTAACTGCATATGCAAAGGTGGAAAGTGAAAGGAAAAACATCCAGACTTGCACTAGTTTTAGGAAAATTCCCAGCTATCTTTGCTTTAAAAAGAAAATCATCTCAAAACTTGCAATTTGGAAAAACTGACTTTCCCCAGTCTGAAACACAATGCATAACTCTCAATCTGCAATCATTCTCATTTGGGAGAGAGAACACAGTTGTTTGCAGTGGGGCAGAGCTACCCCTTTCTCTCCTTCAAGACAAATCAGAAAAGCAGGCATGACAGTTCCCTCAAGTTAACTTGGCATCCCTTTGCCCATGAATCTGTTTTTATGTGGAGTTTCTTCTTCTTCTTTTTTTTTTCTTTTCTGACAAATCAGTCTTTCTGCCATCACCTCATCTTGAAACCAGAGAGGAAGGGAATGGGAGGGCAAATTGCTAATATCAGAGGCTTCTGGAAATTCCCCTTTTATGGTACATGAGTCTTTAAGAATAGTTCTCTTTCGGTTGTGTTTCTGTGATTGGGGTGAGAATTGGTGCTCGAAGCCCTGCACTCTGGGTGGCCCCAATGACTTCAGGGGGACCCATCTCTCTTTAGGTCAAGTGCTGCAGACGGCGTGAAGGAGGAGAACTTGAGTTGCATGTCTTGGGAGCCCAACTCAGATTTTTTAAAAGTAGATAATTGAGCATAAACTTATAATTACATGATTTTCAATTAATTTACTTGTCTAGTATATTTTATAACGTGATACATCTCAAATGAATTAATAACTCCCTAGTACCTAAGTGGGTACTGGCTCTATAGATTTCTATTAGTGTTTTATATGTTAATATATATGATCAGTTCCGCTAACATCTTGGCTCAATTGCAGTTGTTTTCAAATTAGTATAATGTAAAGTTATTTTAGAGGAAAAAGCTTCCGCCTTTCCCCGTCCCCCAGTTTCAGGAGATGCCTATCGAAGATCAGTGCAGTTCTTGGACTTGGGAGCAGTGGCCAGCTGGGTCCAGTGGCCTCTGTGGTAAGCAGGCCAACACAGCCTGGGCAAGGCCCCTGAAGGAAGGCGTGGGCTGGCTGGTTGCCTGCTTCAGGTCCCCGAGGACCCAGAAAGGACTCATGGCTGGAATGACGGAGAGCATGTGGCAGCCAGTCCCAAGCCTGAACTATGAAGAACTATGCTAATTAGTGATGTCCCTGCTTAGGTTAGGTCACTAGGCGGCCAGGTAAACAGTATCAGGTTATTTCTGCATTGGCAGCAGGAGACCGAGAGCTAAATGCCCTCACTGTGCAGTCGCTCTTGGCAGTTACTTATTAATTGCACCTCAAGGCATGACTAGGTTAGACCAGGAAAACATCTTCATTGGTCTTCCCTAGTACTTTCCCACTCCTCAGCACCCTTACAGTCCACCTCTTCAGCTTGGGAAGTCTCCAAGGACAGGGCCACCTCTGGGCCCCTGAGGCATCTCTTCCCCAAGCAAAGGTATCCCAAGGTTCCATGCCAGTTAGGTCCAGACAGAGCTTCTCTTATGAACTCTCTTGACTTTGAGTTTCTTGTTCTTGCTATGTTCAGCCTGTATATGTTTGGTTTTGTTCTAATTTTGGCTTAAGAAAAAAAAAAAGAATGTTTGGGTACAGTGTAAAAGTTTTCTCATATCCAGACTGGAAACTCCCTAGTCACTCTGAAACCGGACAGGTGCTGAGCGGTATTTGTTTCTCTGTCAATAAACAGCACGTGCTTGGCCCAGAAGTAAACTCCTGCAGTAGCTGCGGTGTCCCTGGACCTGTGTCGGCATTTGGGAAGGGCGGAAAGGCCGGCACTGGGAGGAAGGCTTGCTTCTTTTTTGATCTTCTGATGGGGACCACATAGTATTCTCTTCATGGTACTTTGATGACATGTGGCATATAAACACAGGTGTGACCTTTACACGGTGCACTGCATTACAGTTAGAATAAGTAAGAGAAGATACAGCCAGCTGGAGTTTAAGGTTGAAGATGAAAACAGCGAATGCTAATTTTCACTGAAAACAATGTCACAGAGCAAGGTGTACCTGCCCCTCTTGGGGACTCTTCTCGCTTGTCTCTTGCATAGTTTTATGAACCAGCTGCGTGTGGGTGAAGGGTTTCATGAAACAAGCTATCTTTTGAGGTACAGAAGGAGTGCATAAGGTGTGAGGATCCCATCAGGGCCACCCTCCCAGGGCATGTCCCTGATCCCTGCCTGGGTAAGAGGAGGTGAGTGGTAGGTAACTTCACTTAGAACAAGATATCAAGATGTGTCTGATCCTAGCTTCCCCACTGTTGGGAATTTCTCTTCTCTGGGACTCAGTGATCTTGATTTAAAAGTGAGGAACTTTGATGATCGCTCTTTAGTTTCTTACAAGTGGGTTTTTCAGACAGAGGCTCAGCCCATAAACCCAACTCCAAATGGTACTTAATTCCTCAGGAAAAATATTTGTGAGGCCCACAATTAACTTAATTGTTTCTTTGTGCAAAGGCTCTTTTGTTTAGCTCTGGGACTTGCTGTCTGAATGTGAAGGAGGGTGGCCCCCAATTCACATGCAGCTCACAAGAATACTTGTTAAGGCTTTTACTCTCTGAGCCCCAAGAAACAAAATGGAAAAGAAATGGAGGAGGAAAATAAAGGAGGACATTTTGGGTCTTTTTACATGAGCATCAGGAGAAAGGCAGGTCCATGCTAGTGCATGACATTCTTATAGTGCTCAGGTAAAGGAGATTTTGAAGGTAGGGAGTAGGTCCTACCTTTGAGTAGGTCCTGACAATGATCTAAGACTTTGGATCTCAACTGGGACAGTTTTACCTCCCAGGGGACATTTGGCAAGATCCGGAGACATTTTGGTTTTTACAACTAAACTAGGGTTTCTGCTGGCATTTATTGGAAAGAAGCCATAGAATCATTCAACAGTGAATCCCTTTCCTTGAACAAAGAGTTGTCTAACCCAAAATATCAATTGATCTAAGTCCTGAAGCCCATGAAGAGTTTATGAGTTGGAAGTGTAGGGCTGATATGTATGGGGGAAATTACTGGTAGTATTTCCCCTGGAGACAGTCCACTGCCATGCTGTCCCAGTCTGTGATGCACAGCATCAGCTCTGGCTTCCTTTACCCCTCGGTCTCTCCCAGACTGATGCTCCCACAGACTTTGTGTTCGTGTTTCTCAACTCCCTCGTGGGCGTTAGTGGGGGCCTTCGTGGTTATTGAGATTTCGGACTTTACTGAAGAAATGGCCTCAATCAGGCAGAGGAGCAAGGGATCAAGGAGGCTAAGTGCATCTTACGTGTTAACAGCTGAGGCCACGCTTCAGCCTCTTCCTCACCTGCTTGCCCATCCCTGTGTCTCCATCCTACTCCTCCTCCACACCAAGAGGGGGCAGCAGAGAGCAGCAGAAGAGCTTGAATAGCAAAAGCCCTATTTCTTCCTTACCCCAACAGACTGACCTTCTGAGTACCATCTTTTCCCATGAGCTCACCCGCTAGAATGCCTCCCCATGTCCGCACCAACCCGGCTCTCAGTCCTGGTCCCTCTTCCCAGAACCCATCTGATTTTACCACCTTCTGTGTGGCCTCTTCACTCTTCAAATAAGGAGAGATTCCTGCGTTGACCGTGGGTCACATCTGCGTCCCCTGACTTTTCCAGAGTCTCTGTTCCATTCCATCTGCTTATTCTCCACTCGGTGCCAGCTTCTTCTCTGGACTCTTGAAATATATTAGCTCAAGTCATTTTCAGCCAATCCTTTGTGGCAGATGCTGCATCATCCTTTTATTTTTATAGAAGAGTGAATTGAGGGTCAGAGGCATTCGATATCCTGGCTGATGTGGTAGAGCAGGGAACCCATATCAACATTCTCCGTGCTGCACCCCTTCTACTGGCATCACAAAAACAGGCTGAGAGTCTTTTGCATGGGTAATGCTTCCATCTTGAGTATAGCACCATCTTCATGAAACTGTTTAAATAGTTTTAATTTTGATTGATTCATTCTACAAAGACACAGACTTTACCAAATGAAAAACAAATCCTGTTGGAACCTCAAAAAACACAGATGAATAAAATGCAGGCATAGCCGACGAGAAGGAGTTGGACGGGTAGTTGTGAGCTGAGTAGCCAGCAGGTTGCTGAGCTGGGACAGAATAAGTGGGTGGTCAGAGGTGGGGGCTTGGTTGAGAAGGGCTCCCAGATGAGGTACCATTTGAGCTGAGTTGTGAGCAATATACAAACGGCAGAGTGGCGTCCCAGGCTGGCTGGGAGGATGTGGCTAAAGTTTGGAAGTCTCAAGTACTTGCTGCTACCAGAGCAGAAGGGCTTGAGGTGGTTATGGAAAGAAGTATGCCTGAAAGGGTGTGTCAGGGACAGCTCACCCTGGGGCGGCAACAACCACTCAGGTTGTTTGACTAAGAGAGAGAGACAGTCACCTCTCAGCATAAAGGGGACCCCTGGAGCCATGGGTGGGGTTAGGGTTGGACAAGATGAGGGAGGTCAGTTAAGAGCCTCTTGCTGTTGTCTGGATGAGCAGTGAGGTGTGGGTGAACCCAGTAGGTGCCAGGGGGCTGGAAAGGAGGGAGAAAGGAGAGACTCATAAGAGGGCAGGATGACAGTGGTGGATGTGGGTGGGCAGAGGGACAGCGAGGACAGAAGGGTCACTCCCAGCTGCCCAGCTATGCTTTGGGCTGTTATGAGGACTGACTGGTCTCTGCGAAGCTGATTTTAAGAAGCATAGCATGTTCCCTTTGGGGTGTGCTGGGTTTGAGGTAACGAAGCATACTAGAGATTTGGGAGCCCTCAGCCTAAAGATTTTATAACAAGATTATAGGCTGAGGACAAGGAAGGACATATGAGATCTCTACTTCTTGGGCAAATAGCCGTTTCCATAAATCTGCCTCTCTGGGTGAAGCAGTTGTGCCTTTATCTTTGTGCCTAAACCACCTCTCAGTTTACAAAAATGGCCTAGAATTGAAAGGTTTGTGTATGGGATGAGTAAGTGATCTCCGTGCTCTCTGTATGGTTTGGAGCTCGTGAATGTCTCTGGCAGCCACATTTAGGCCTCCCCTTCCCAGGCCAGGCTTCATTTTTTAATATTCTTTCCTGAGGGATGACTCCTCTCCTGGTGGCGGTTTCAGCTGCCTGCTCCTCTCTGGATCTGCAGTTGGCCTTTTGTAGTGGGCAGCTCTGCGAGAGGCACTGCTGGAGGGGGAGTCGCTGCTTAGGACAAGGTCCATTGTTCTTTCTGATGGGCTAGAAATCCCTTCCAGATGAGGCCCAGCGTTTGGCTGTTCTTCGGCATTGAAATGTTTACGAAATAGTTTCATTGAGTCCACGACTCTCCTTCCAGGCTTGTAGCTGATAGTTCACAGGTATTTAGACTAGTTTGAATTATTTTTAAGAACTTCACTTGACTAATGATTGTAGAAAATAAGACCTTGGGTTTGAAAACCATAAGCTAGCAAAAAAAAAAAAAAAAAAAGAGCTCTATAGCTTCAAACATTCTGAACGTCTCTTTTCATATATGCATTCCTTATGATCTCTCTGTAATAAAGAAGATCCCTAGGAAAGGAAAATGGAACATCTCTGACCACACAACAGAAAAATGAGAGGCGAATCCCGGTCACTGTGTGTTAGCTACCATGCCGAGTGCTTCACAGAGATCAGCTCACCCTGATGATAACTCTGTAACTAGTCTTTCATCTTTTTCTATTTATGAATTAAGCAGTTGAGGCTCAGAGAAGTTAAAGAATTCATCTCACATCAGTTCAATGTAACATTCCGGGGAGGTAAAGGAAGAACAGATAATTCTTCCAGCTCAGTGACACAGACAGTCACTTGGAGTGTCAAGGTTCAAGCTCAGATGTGCCTGGTTCCAACATTTGTGCTGTCTCTGCCACACTGCCGCTCAGTGCGACAGAGAAGTCAAAGGCGAAGACGCAGAGTGAAAGGTCAAGTAGAATCATTTCTTAGAACAGAGAGAAAGCAGGTAGTGGATATTCATGCAACTGAATCGGATGCCGTCTGAAATGTGAGCCGAAGTTATGTGAGTAACTTAACCTCTTGTCTTCTTCTCTGCTAAAGGAGCTATTACCAAATAAAACAAAATGCTAAAACTGAAGAGGTATCATTCAACCAGCCCACCATCCTTTGTAAATAGATAGGATGCCATTTTACCAAACTCAAGTAATTATATGTTGCGGGAAGTAAGGAACCTCTCTGGTAGGAGCTGAGGAGGGGCCCAGATGTGTTCTCTTTTGTCTCTTGGGAATACTTCGGAGTTTATTTTTTAGTAGTAGGACATTTCATTCAGAAGTACTGCTGTGTAGGTACTTTGGTGGGTTAGCTTTGTGAATGAACATTATAAAATCGAAAGACGGCTTTTGTCATTTGCAGTGTCTTTTTGTTCTCACTTAAGGAATGGTCCAGTAAAATTTCAGACAATATAGACTAGCTTTGGAGAAAGTTTTTTTTTTTTAATGGATTAATGAAAACAATCTTTCATTTTAGGATTTTCTTAAAAGAGATAATGTTTTTTAAATTTCAAGAATGGGGCGAGCAAAGTGCCACCAGGAGGAGGCTCTGCTGAGGGAGTAACGACCACATCAAAACGTCAGTCTCGGAAGGTGTGCCCCACTTGTGCTCTTCGGGCAGTCACGCCGATGCGGTGTCAAACGCATGTTTTAAAGAACTCAAACACTGTTTTCTCTTAGTTAGATAAACAAACTCCTTAATGTCTATTTATAACTATTTGCTCATGAATCTCTTGTAAGCAGTACAAAGCAGTAAGAACATGTGGAAGATGTTTTGCAGGGTAAAGACATTGGTTTTGATCAAGGTCCCAGAATCTCCTACCCAAGCCCCCGCTGGAAGGTCTGAATTAATATCGCTCTGATTGTCATCCAAACCTGTTCTGCTAATCACTGTAGATCACACATAAGCAACAACGAAGCCTGCAGCTTCTTGTGGAGGAAAGAGCTCTGCCTTGAGAAGTAGCCAGTGGGCCCGCTTGACTCTGTTTTCTAGCTCGCTTATCCTAGGGCTCAGCGCACCACTGAAGCCCTTCATAGAGCAGAGAGCCAGTGTTTGGGGGGCATTTGGTTTCAACTTGCTTGTGTTTGAACATTTATATTTATAATAGCGCTAATCTCTAAGGGACTCAAATCACATTAAGAGCTTTATCTTAGGCTGCCAAGGAAATTAGCATGTATCCACATGACTGGGAACTATGAAAAATTTGTTGGGCCTACAGAAATGTAATAAGCTCCAACTTTCATTTCAATTATCTTTTCCATGAGATCTTGTTTTAAAAACCTAGGGAGTCAGGCCAGGCCATTAGCATTCCCTCCCTGCACACACGTACCCATCCACCCACACCAACCTGTCCCCTCCAGCCTGTGCCCCTGGCCCAAATAGACTGGTGCTCCTTTGAACCGGGTGACTGGGCTACTCCTTTTGCCCTGAGGAATTCCTTATTGTATCACTGTCTTCTGACTTCATGCTTGTCTATTCCCCATCAGTGGGATGGGAATGAGTCCACCCCAGAGTTTAGATCATGCCAGCTATGTATCTAATGCCCAGTCAGTGCTACAGGGATGGGAGTTAGTCAGTGGGGGTGGACGATGTTGGGGAGGCCAAGGGCCACAGGCAAAAATAGCTTGGAGCCACACAGTTACTGTCAGTGTGGGAAGGGAATTTTGGAGGGTATCTGTATAGATTAATTTGACTAATATGTACAGCTAATTTATAGAAAAAGCACAAGAAGGGGGAAAAATCCCTTTTGACAATTAGAGAGCTGAAAGAGAAGCAGGGAATGCCCCTGATCGCCTTGCAGAAGAGGAAACCAACGCGACCTAAGATAGTCATTTGCTGAAACTGAACTGGGAGCTCAGTGTACTCAGATGAAGGGAGGCCCAAGCGCTTTCACTGTGGAGACGCAGTGTGCTAATCTCTGAGGAGTGTCGCCTGTCAAACTAAAAATATGGTAGGAGTCGCCAGTGGGGGCTGAAGATCCCACACCCCTCCGCACCCCCAGCACGGATGACTCTTTCTCAAGCATCAGATTTTAAGTCGCAGTCCAACATTCCTAGAAATTTTACTGCCAGAAGCTCTCCAAAAATGTCTTAGCT
The DNA here is from genome assembly GCA_004027205.1 of Ctenodactylus gundi. Classification (NCBI taxonomy): domain Eukaryota; kingdom Metazoa; phylum Chordata; class Mammalia; order Rodentia; family Ctenodactylidae; genus Ctenodactylus; species Ctenodactylus gundi. The sequence goes on along the minus strand of PVKB01003213.1, from coordinate 25,869 downwards.
GAGCTCCAGCTTTTTTTTTTTTAGGAATTCTTATTTAAATCCACTTCTTTATCCCTACATGGAGACTGCTGGAGCGTCAGGTCTAAAACAGCTCAGTAGAAGGCTGCAGAGGACGGTAGCTGTAGGGTTCGGGCAGCCAGCGGGGCACAGAGCAGACCTGCTGGTGCTAGTTTCATGCGGCAGGGAGAACATGCTGTGTAACTTGAGAAAAGACTGATGAGAGCGAAGAAAAACACCAAGAAAGTAGGAGCAAACTAAGATAGATAAAGGGGAAACAAGGAGTGGATGCAGGTCACAATAAAAGAAGAAAAGTCATTGTAATGCTCCATGGGAGAAAATGAGCTTTGTATTTTTCTCTGAGCCCTGCCAGGTCTACAACAGTTTGTTTCCTACCTTTTTTTTAGTGCATTTTCATTCACAAAGATTCCTAGGTGAAAGCCAGTGATTTTTGGGAGCCCACTCTTGAAGTGAGTGTCTCTGATGAGAGCCATAACAATCTCTCCACCAGATCTCTCTCTCTCTCTCTCTCTCTCTCTCTCTCTCTCTCTCTCTCTCTCTCTTTCCACTTTTAGGCTGACCCTAAAAATGTGGGAACTGAACTAGTGCATCTGGACAAAGGGAACTTTTCTCCCTAAATCTAAAATCCTTATGTCAAGAGAACCCTTTCTGCAGAGAGCTACATAGTTAAGCATTAAGCCAGATGCCAAACAAAAGCTAGATAAAGAGCTAGAAACCAGTATTGCCAGTCCTCTCTCCTCCCCACTCGCGGCCTCTGTCCCATCACGATCAGATTCTTCATGACTGGAAGGAAAATTGGAGATTCATCAAGAAAAAGACTTTTAAAGGAAAGTTGAGTGACTGCATATGGAACTATGACTGTGAAGACATGCGTGATTCCAGCTTGCGCTCTTGTGCGTTGAGGGTGGCTGAATCACATCTTGTTAGGCTAAAAGAATGACCTGGGCAGAAACAAGACTTTTCTCCAGTGTCGGCCCACATGTATAATATAAATAAACTTGCTTTTTCCCCCTCATAATTTAAACTTGATCAAAGAGACAGAGATGTTATAAATACGCAGGTCACCACTGTGACTCTGGGCAAGCCCATTTTTGCTGGGAATCATAGGTGATTTCGGAAGGCTGTGTGATAGAGGGGACAGGCAAGATATTTTATGTCAAGATTCCAGGTTTGAGTCCTGATTCTGCTGTTGATTAACTGTGAGTCCATGGAAAAGTTATTCCTGGTCATCTATGAAAAGGGCGATAACAGCTCACATATGGGTGGTAACTGTTTCCCTGGTTGATCGATCGGAAAGCATTTTATCAAATACCATGAGCCACATACTTGTTTTTATTTATAATAGGCACCCCTCTAATACTGGGAAAGAGACAGCTATTGGTTCATGTATGTATTGGTAATAAGCTAATCCGTCATCCAGGTACCAATACAATTTCAGTGCATGCTCACTGTTTTCATTTAGTAATCAGACTTTCAGTCCTACTGTGTTTTAGACAACAGGCTAGAGTGGAGGAAGCTCAGTTGCCCTTCATAGGGCTATGTTGCATCGTTGTGAGATTTGCTCCTTATCTGGCTCCACAAAGGCCAATATTTTGGCCTTTAAAAACAAAGATTAAAAGTTCAAGAGGCAGAGAGATAAAGGATTTTTAAAATAATAACAAACCTCTTTTTATATTCTTTTCTCCTTTATATGGTGCTGGTAATCTTTAAGATTAGATTTTCTTCTGGGCTTTTCGTACTAAAAATGGTAACAGTTCCCTGTAATTGCATTTCTTCTGATTTTCTCATATTATGACTTACATATCACTGACACTTTTTTCCTGGAATGTTAAAAGTATACATCATCTGGTTAACAGGAGAAACATACTGTCTTAATAGGAATGATGGGAGAGAGAAAGAGAGAGATTTCTTCCCTTTTGGTTACAAACGAAGAAAATCCTTCTTATGTTTTTGCTACATGCCAAGTTTGATGTAATAGGTCCAAGCCAGTTTTGAGCTATTTGAAATGGAAGACAGACACACAGAGAGAGAGAGAGAGAGAGAGAGAGAGAGAGAGAGAGAGAGAGAGAGAAGGAAAGGAAGGAGAAGCTTCAATAGTCTTCTGAAGTTCTACAAATTTTCTGTTGATTGATAACCCAGACATGACAATGGATTATTTTAATGTCAAAGGTGGGTGGGGCAAGCATGGAGAAAGAATGCACTAGGAAAAAACTTAGAGATGAAAACTTTCCATTCAGCAGAATGCCTTATGAAAGGGAAGCACTGCTTGGGGAAGGAACCACACAAGAATATCATGGTGATACTGAGTAAAAAGGTTCTGTTACCTGAGGAACAGAGAGGGAAACCATACAGTTCCTCTGGTTGATGGATTAGCTTATTACCAGAAGTCACCAGCCATGGATATTATTTATGACTTATAAGTAGGACATATCTCTGGAAGGCATCCTTTAATTTTTCATAAAATCACTGCAGTGCTATTGAAAGATGGCTTTCATCTCACTTGAACTGTGGTCCTAAAGAGCTGTTGCGTGGATTCTTAAGCAGAAATAGATAGTTGGACCTCTAGAAATCCCACCTGGAATTCTAATTTCTGGTGCCCTGAATTTTTTTTCATTTGTTTCTTTTGATGTCTAGAATAGCAAGCATATTTCTACCTCATACATTAAGGCAGGTCATGCCCAGGTTCACTTAGTAAAATGACCTCTGTGGGCCACTTGGATAGTTTGTACCTGTAATAGTTGTGATAGAGACCCCTGACATTTAAGAGAACCTAGGGGCACAGGAGTCTGTTTCTCCCAGTCTTCTGATTATATAACTGTTTTTATCTTCTCTGGTTTTTACACACACACATCAGACCAAGGGCCAGAATTTCCACATTACATCCCCTTAGAACCACCAAGAAACTTTACAGGGCTATGATGTATAGGAGACTTTTGAAACCCAGAGAGATGACTCTCTAGGTTGACGCTCCACCTTGCTACTTGCTATTGCTTGAACAGTGATGCAACCCAGGGCATCAGGTCAATTGATGTAGTCATCCTTCTGAGATGACTTGATGAGCTGCTGAACCAAAGAATCAGAACTGCTCAGACTCCTGCCTTAGAAAAGGCGTGTTCCAGTGCCAGGCATTATAACTTTGGAATTGTTGCTTTCCCACCAAAAAGTATTATAGCATGATGACAAAGAAAGTATAATTGTTTTAATATTTAAAATCACCCTTAATAAAATTATCTTTGCCAAGCACTAGACCTAGTTAGTAATACATACCTGTTTAACTCTGTAATTCATCAACCATGAACTTAATGCCTGGGGTCAAATACCTTTTAAAAATCATCCATGTGTGTATATGGAATAACCTTAATATTTTTTCCCAGTTTTCCAGGGTGTTGCAGGAGTTCAGGATTACTTCCAAAGACATTTAAATGATGTTTCAGGTTCAAACGGAAATGAAACACACATAAAATTTTAAGGCTTGAGAATTTCAGGAATTTGGCAGAGGTGAAAACACACAAAGAAAACAGGAGATACAGGTCTTTTTTTTTTTAACATTTTATCCTACACAAATCCCTCTCCATTTGTCCCAGAACTGCAACATCAACATGTAAGTCTACAAGGGTTAAAGGAAGTATGTAGAACAAGCCTTAGGCTAACTTCATTCTGGATCACAGGCCTGGCATTCTGGCAGAGTTCCATGGTCAGACAGCATCAAGGATGCCTTACATTACATCATGCTATTTCTTGGGATTCAGGCACAGCCCACCTCTTTCATCAATGCCCATGACCAAGGTCCTTTGACCAGCAGAAGGGCCAGAGGTTCCATGCAGCTAAGGCCAAGCCCTTCTAGTAACTTCAGAAACCTCACTTGCTCCACACAGGTGGTATTTACTGCTTTACATGTAGAAAGGGTGAAGATTTACTATCTTCCAGAAAACTCAGAGCAGGCCTCTTCTAGTATAGGATAGGGAGAACAGGAAAGAAATCAGATCTGAGGAATGAACTCTGATAAAATGCAAGGCAGAGAGGGAATGAGAAAACAATGAAAAGACGAAGGCCAAGGAGAAGACAAACAAGGAAATTGGAGGAAGGAAGGGATTTGGGGTGTAAGAGAGGCATTCGATTTAAGTTATGGTAGAGGCCAAGGAAGACAGGTTGGGAGGTCTCAGAGGACCTGGACCACCACAGGCCTTCCTTATTTCCTACACGCTTGGCCCTTCAGTCAGCCCAGGGGTCAGAGTCAAAGCCTCCTGTGCTGAGCTCATCACCACTGTCTGTTCTACACTGCATGATGAACCCTGTAAGTCTGCTTCCATATTTTCGTCTTCAGTTGGGCATATTAGTGATGTTGTTCTGAACACACTCAGCATGTAGCCCCTAAATGTTGCAAGACTGGGCTTCTTACTTGGATCTGAATGCAACAGTCTTAAACTTGCCCCACAAATTTAAGGCCTCCAGAAACATACCCAACACTAAAGGACTGGGCATAGGTTGGTTCTTATGAAATGCTCTGTAGGCAGGGTCCTAGGAATTGAAAGATTTCTGCCTTTGAGAATGATGAGAAATGTTGAATTTTATATCATCAGAGAAAATGATTGCTAGTCACAGGAAGTATGAGTGACCTGTACAGGAAGAGGACTGTAGCATTGCTGGGCGAACTGTTAGCCCAGTGAGCAGGAGCGGGTTGAGAGCATGGACGGGCAGTCTGAGATGCCTCCCTTACTACTAGTGTCCCCAGGATTCTTACAAGATGCCATATTTGTTTGCACAGATTGTGGGCATAATTCCTTTTGATTTCTTGGAAACAGCTGAATTGATTCCCTGGAAGGATTGCTAGTTTTCACTGTGAAGGCTCTTGTGCTGCATTATTTTAATATTCTGAATAGGCTTCAGGTTGGTTGGATTTGTTTTAGTGACTCAGGGAAATTTTATTCTCCTTGGCATTCCATAATTCTCTGTGCAACAGCCTTGTAACTATGAATCGTCTTCCTGAATCATATAGAATTTCTTCTTTGGGATTTCTGTCTGTATTGTATTGCGTAGTGCGTTTTAAGCATTCTTGTGGTGACCCGTGCAGCATCCATCAACAGGGCCAAACCACAGATGGAGGAGAGGATTCTAGAAAGCACTGCACACGTTCCCGTGGGATTGAGTTCTGCAGAGTGCCTGGGCGGGTGGATGAGGAAGTCCTTGTGACTTGTGGTTTCTTGAGATCACAGGGTCTCTGTTCTGATAATGCCAAGTCTGTTCGCTCTGACTTGCCCCGCCTGCATTTGGGACCTCCCATGGGATAGCCCCAAGCTCTCATTCGAATTCCATGTCCTGAAGGACCATCTCCAGTTTTCTTCCTCCATTCAACGTCCTTAAGACTCAGCTCCTGTCTAATCTTCTGTTCCAGCCTATATTAAAAACTCTGGATGCATTTATTCAACCTTCCTTTGTCTCTGAAATTTCCCTTTTTAACCAGTTTAACCCCCTGTGCAAGGATCAGATCTTACACTACGTTTCTGCCTCCAGTAGGAGAAGCAAAGTATACTTGAAAAAGCACATGCCTGGGAGTTCTACAGTCCTACATTCAAGACTCATCTTTTCTACTTTATGAACTCTGTGACTTTGGGTAACTTGTGGGACCCTCTGATAGCAATCTTTTCTGTCACATATTGTTTATAAAAGCCCCTTTCTAGGTTTTGGCACAGCAGGTAGTTCTTTCTCCAAATCTCAGATTTGGTGTGTGTGGCCAGAGGTAGACACTAAATAAATACTTTGGTAAGTGGTTGAGATGTGATTGGGTTGCTTGATTCAGATACATCTAGAGGAGCCAGGTCCTCACTCACGAGAGAAGACCCACACCGCGCTAGGTACAGACATCCAAATTTGCGCTGATTATATCATTAAAATTAGTTTAGGCACATGGATTTGAGACTGACCAAGAGGTTCCCCCTGTCTCCGCCGGTAGAAACAGCAATTCACTGGACCTAACATCCTTTCTGAGCCTTTCACCCACCCAAGCTTGACCTTCTTTTTGTAACCCTGGGAGAGAATATCTCTGAGTTACTGATTGAAATAACATTTATTTAGTACTTGATTTGGGGAGTGAGTAGAACATCAGTCCTGCCTTGAGGAACTCATTGGCCTATAAAGCGATGGTCACCTGTTTTCCCACACAGCACCTAGCACAATGCTGTTCACAAAGCAAGGGAGGGTTCCATAAACATATGCATCGCTGAGTTCAACATGAACAGTCCAGCATCAAGACTTCATCACTGCTGGGTGTTGTAAGGTCAGTGCAGAGACAGGGACACTCACCACTGCCCTGCCAGTGCAGCTTGAGAAGTTTCAGATGTGCCTTTTAGCCTGAGGGGTTGGTGATGTACAAAGGCCCATGGTATGATTCAAATCGTGTTTCGAGTCTGCACATGCGCGATCATCTTCTACAGGCAGGATCCCACGGGCTCCATACTGCAAGCAACAAATGCGTGTGGCCCATGCTGAGTGGCTGACGGGAGTGGTGGTTGCCTAGGAAGTGCTCGTTGCCAGTGCCACGGAGGGGCCTTGTGTGGTGGGCATGTGTAGCTTCCTGACCTTGCTCATATCCACAGCGGGCTCATTTCGCTGTGAGAGAGTGTCCTATGTCAGGTCAGCCAGCTGTCAACTGTCCCTCTGGTGTGTTGCTGATGGAAGATTTTCCAGCTACCTTTTTCATTTGAAGTTCATCCATGATTGCTTTTAGAATCTCTTTCCCTTTCTCTCTGTGTATACGGTTGTGTCATTCTGGCAGCTGAAAATGCAGTCGTGGAATCTTCTCAGTAAACATCTATTCGGACAAGGGGCCCTGCCAGTATATCTAGTCCACGTGTTAATGAGCTGAAATTCAGAGCTGGACCTTGCTCACTGTTCACATTATGTCCTGGCGCTAACAGCTGTTGCCACAGACAAAATCTTTGAATTTTCCTTGTGATAGGAAGTTCTGCCGTCTTTTCTGGGTCCAGGAAGACTGTCTGATGAGGAAGGAAGAGGGTTGTCACAGAGCCAGGCCGTATGCCTTGAAATGCATCTGGTTTTATTCATGTTGAGTCTTTCCAGGTGAACTGAACTAAATCATAAACTACAAAATGAAAGCAGATTTCCCTTAGCACGCCCACGCGGAGCACACTGAGAGTTCACCGCCATCCATCGGCCCCTCCCCAGAGGATGTAATTGCTCTTCTCGTACTGATGGTTGGATTGATAGTGGATAAGAAGTGCCTCCGATGGGCTGCTCATAGGATCACTTTGGACCATCATCAGATGACTTAGTGGACTGTAGAATCAGGGAGCTACGAAGAGGGTCCAGGTTATTGTGTCTTGAGGTGCTGTTGGGTAGGATGTTTGTGGACTGTGAGGGTTCAGTAGAGTATGTGACTTATTTGCCCCAGATGGAGAACAGCGGGACCAGCAACACTGGGGTCAAATCTGGTCCTTACCAGATGTTGTCTGAGTGTGCGGTAGGTATTAAGGCAAGAGCTTGGGAGCTGATGCAATTGTAGGGCTTCCAGAAAAGATGCCCAGGCTGATTTCTTTACCACTCCTGAAAAGCCAATGTCAGGCAAAGCATGACTAGAAGGCTAGAAGCTGCCAGTGTCCACTTAGCTGTGTGTGCCACCTAGACAAACGCCTTGCGCTTTGCCCTTGTCATTACAATACATCCCCTCTCCAGAACTCAAGCCACTTTCAGCAAGTTCCTATTAGGAAATGCAGGTTTTTTTTTTCTACTCCCCCACCCTAGCAACCTCAGTCAACACTTGCTGATTTAGACAAGCGAGAATCAAACAGCCAGCCCCTCACTCGAGCCCTCTGCAGGTAATCAGTGAAGAGCCCTCTCTCCTCGTGCCTCCCAGCAGCACCGTCCTGATGACAGCCATTAGGCCAAGCTGCAGAATTTAACAAGCATCTGCTTTCACTTCCCATTTTTGGCATATTTTCATGAATTAACTCTTGCGGCAGCAAGCACAGAGGTAGTAGGTGGGCTTGGCTGTGCCACGCAGCAGGCCACTTGCCACAAGGAAGGCACATGGGTCGCTGCATGCCTGGCACAAATGATGAGCTAGAGTAGAACACATCAGCAGCTACCGAGACTCTTGGAGAATACAGTGGTTGTGTTCACGTGCAAGTCTGGACACTAGGACAGGTGTGGTCACTGGAGAAGGGGCAAGAAGTAAACCACCTGCAATTTCAGATCCCGAGAGAGGCATTTGGTGGGGCTGGTCTCATGCCCATCGCACTTGAAAAGCCCAGCCCACGTCAGGCTGTAGAGCCCAGTGTTTGATGCTGAAGATGAGCAGAGCTTTCCACCTGCTTCCGGATCTGAGGCACACTGGCATTTCCAGTTCAATTAAAGTAGCCATGAGAGCTGGGAGAATGATGAGCGACTATAGACCCAGCTACTAGAGGGCTGAGGCAGGAGATCATCTGAGTCCGAGATTTTGACACAAATATGGGCAACTTAGTGAATAGTGATATCCTATGTCTTTATATGTCTTTTTTTAATGTCGTGAAATGTAGGGAGCGTTGTGGATACATGACGGGGAGCTGGGAAGGAACCCGTAGAACAAATAACCTGGCTTGTGCTGATAAAAGTAAAGATATTAGAATCAGAGGCAATCAGAGCCCTGGCGACGTGGCTACCTTTTTGGAGAGAGGATGAACACTGTTGAATTAGAAAGCCCAGTGGAGGAGCCTCCTCACAGGAAGTTCTGAGGCTAGGGGTAGGCTTGGGGGGGGGGGGGGGGGGAAGCAAAAGAAGCAGGTGTGGCAGAGATGGACCACTCTGAGAGGAGTCTGAGGTCTGTCATCTGCAGTGACCTGACACCAGCGCTTTTGATGTGCATTATGATGTCCCACAGGATGCACGAGGAAGGGTGAGGAGAAAGATCCCTAACAGTGTAAGTGCAGATGGCACGACAGTTTTTAAATGAAGAAACTCCAAGGCCTAGGGGAAACTGCACCTGAACTGCTCACCTCAAAGAAAGGTGTGCCCAGAGGGGCGTGCTCAGCCGTCCTGGCCTCCCACCGGAGCAGTTTCATCCCACCCTACTGTGGCACTGTGCTCCTCTCTCTCGTCCTCCACCAGAGACACAAAGTTTCTAATCAAGAGTCCACACCCTCATGTACTTGTGAGCAAAGATTATAGCGCAAGCTAGTACTTCTATTGAATTTCTTGTGCTATAAAAATAGTTTAATCCGCATGGCATGTAAGAAATAGAAGCTGTTTATATTGAAATCTATCAATAGTTCCTGTATAAAATTTCATTTAAAGGAATCAATTCATTACTTTTTAGCATATCCATAAGGTAGTGCACCCACTACTGTTATCTAATTGTGAAGTTTTCCAACATTCCAAAAGGAAGCTTTGTGCCCACTTCATCGTCACTCCCTGTTTCACCATCTCCTGGCTATTGGGTAACCACTGTGCTACTTTCTATCTTTGTGGACTTGCCTAATTTGGACAATTTATGCAAGTGAAAAAAACCATACAATACCTGACCTTTCATGTCAAGATCCTTTTGTGCAACATGATTATTTTTAAGCACCTCGTTTTTTACGAGGCCAAATAATATTTAATTGTATGGACATATCACATTTTGCTTATATGACAATCATTTAGCAGCTGAGTCATTCCACTTTTGGGTTATTCTGAATAATGCCAAAATATATATTCATGTACAAGTTTTGAGTGAGTATATAGTTTCCTTCACTCTGGATATAGATTTAGGAGTTGAATTTCTGGGCCAGATGCTAACCTTAACTTTTTGAGAAATCCCAACCTCTTCTCCACAATGGCTGTGCTCTCCACATTTCCATCCTCAACATATGAAGGTTTCAATCTCTCTATATCCTCACTGACACTTGGTATTGTTGAGTTTTTTAAAAGCCATTTTCATGGGTCTATTTTAATTTTGATTTGCATTTCCCTAAGGATTAATGATCCGGACATCTTATTGTGTACATACTGATTGTTTGGTGAAATTTCTGCTCAAGCCCTTTGTCCATTTTTCAGTTGAACTAACGAACTTTTTATCGTCAAATTGCAATACTTATTAAGTGTTTTTTATCAGCATCCTTCCATATACAGCCCAATATCTTAAAGTACTCTTCTCCTTCAAATAGTGAGATATCTTAAGCCCATAGCAAGGGCTGAGTGCCAGAAAATGCAGGGTACTCAGTGGTTCTGGCCACCAAATGGAATGAAGTAAAGAAGAAAATGTAGAAACTTTGTTCCAAAGCCAAAACCCTAGATGGCATGCTACTGAGGCCTCAGTGTATGAGATCCTGAGAAAAGCGCCTTCCTTGGGGCTCCCACGCATGCTGAGGACAGCCGTTGGTTTTCTGTCCTGGCCAGGGCTCTGCAGGACCAATGGGCTTCCGTGCACAAAGTGCTCTGAACACACAGAAAACTCTGATGCCCGTTACATCTATTGTAAAGGATTAGAATACTGCTGAGCAATTATTGCAGGACAGAACCTTTGTCAAGAGAGCTGAAATGAGATTTCAGGCTCTGGTGTAAACAGGGTCTCACTCTCTCTTTTCAAGGCTTGTCGCCAAAACCTGATGAATTAGAGAGCATCATTATTACAACTTTTTTTGCACGCTTTCCTGTAAATCCATTTTGTTTTCCCTTTCCATATGTCTTGTGTGTGAAGCAGTGGAGGAATCATCTTGTAGGAAGGCGCTGCACCTGCAGGTGGCCAGTCGCCCTCCCTGCAGTATTTGCATAGCTGGTATGCTGCAAGGAATTGGTCTCCACTTCTCTCCAAATAGCATCCTCTGCCTAGTGGTAAGAAGGCCAAGGACTCCTCTGAGATCTTATCTGGGGACGCCTGGTTCTGGGCTCCAGCCTCCTCCAGCAGGGGTACATGGCCAGTCCCATGGCTGTAGATTTCCCAGAGCATCAAAGACCCCTTGCAAATGGTTTTCAAATTGTGCCCTGTTTACAAAGGAAGCAGCCTTTTTGGGCTTCTCATTTCTTCACACACACACACACACACACCCTGGCTTCTGAGGGCCTTTGCCTTATTTGCATCCTCTGCTAAATTTGCATAACAAAATATATCAAAACTTCCTTGGACCAGACTTGGTCAACAGTCAAGTTTTGTTTTTGTTTTGTTTGGGTTTTTCATCTCCTGCCATTTGTCCAGCAGGTTTTTTGTTACGTCCAGATGAAGCATAGATTAGGTTTCATTGTAAGTCCTTGGCCTGTGATTGAACTAGCCCTCCACCTGAGCCCAGACTTCCCCCATGATCAAGCCCGACTCGCTGGAGATGGCTTTGGGGAGCTGCCCTGGCCAGGTGGAGGAGGGCGAGCGGTGCTCCCCACGCACTGCGTGTCTCCTCTTGATCTCCGGCCCGGCCAGGCAGCTGTGTGGCCCTCAGTTTCGTGCTCCAGGGCTGTTTGTTTCCCTTTCCTTTTCCCTCAAACCCGGAATCAATATTTTGGGAGTAAATGGAGGCAAGGGAGGAAGAGTTACGGGGGGACAGAAGCAAGCGAGCAACTGCCAGAGCCACGCTGTTCTGAAGACACAACCCTCCAGGCTCATTCAGCACAATGTGGCTGCAGAGGAAATCCTGCCCAGCCAATGATAAGGGGGAAATGGAGTCACTTCCTTACCAGCTGCTTTATTCAGGTGGAAAAAGCCCGCACTTCCTCGCGTGCGCTCGCTTCCCCTTTTGCTCCGAGTCAAGCCTGGTGTCAGGGGAGCCAGGCTTCCCTGGCTCTGGGGGGCCTGAGCTGCACCCGCCCCTCCAATCCTTCTTTCTGCTTTCCCCGCCTTCTCTCCCTCCGGTATGTCTGCAGATGGGTGGTGGTGAGAGTGAGTGGCCTGACCCCTGAGCAGAATTCCTGTGGAATCGCCTGGTGCCTGGGAGTGTGCTTGGCTGTCCAGAACCAGAAACAGTTCTTGGCCCTGGTCAGCCCTCTCTCCCGTGCAGTGCGCACCAACAGGGCCCCTTCCCATGGCCCAGATTCAGATCAGTGTGTCATTCCCGTGAGCGTGTGTTTTTCTTTTTCTTTTCTTTTCTTTTTTTTTAAGTGCGTCTTCCTAGCACTCGGAACACAGCAAGCATCTTCTCATAGTGAGATAGGTGCTGCTCAGCTCACCCCTCTTGTGGGGACCCATAGCAATGACACGGTGTTCAGTGACCTCAGCGGCATGGATGCAGACCCCTGAAACCCACCGCTGGTGAGGACACGAGCCCTTAGGAGCTGGCTGAGCATCGGTCTCTGACAAGGAGACTTCAGTGGCTGCTTTAAAAACACCACTGAATTTTGTTTAAGTCAGTTGTTTATTTTGGCCTTTGGAGTGACCTCTTTGTAAAAGTGGCATCTATTAGGAAACATTTTGAAAACCTAATGTATGGTAAAGGAAATCAGAGTACTTCAGTCCCACAAATATTTACTGAGTTGCCTACTAGGTGACAGACACTCGCTCCAGGGAGAGAGATAAATAAAAGGTGGCCCTGCACTTCCAGGTGCTAATGGCTGAGTCGGGGTGACAGACATGGGGACCGGAGAGTCAGCAGGCAACTTTGTGGGCACAGCTGTGGTTATTTAGCTCAACCTAATGATGGAGAGAAGTTTACCTGCAGAAAATGCGCTGCATCGCCCATGAACCCACGTTAACTTGCCCTGGCAGAAGCTGAGTTGTGGGAGAGCTGGGCAGGACAGAGCATTGGGAAGCTTGTGCTCGGAAGACATTGAGCCAACGCCGGAGGTGACCCCTGCTAAACGAATCAGTCAGTCTGGCTTCAGTTCAAAGAGTTCAAAGCAGGGCGTAATACTGGAGGCAAAGGGGTCAGATTGGAGGTCACATCCATAATCCTGGGGGGAGAAGACGGTGGGGACAGGAAAATATTTAGGTGGTAAAATCTACGGTGCATGCACTCTCCTGTCCTATCCCCCTGCCCATACCCCACTGCGATAACTTCCTCTAGCTGTGGGAGATGTATGTCTGATAGTGCTGGCATCTCTTTCCCTGAGGGCTTCTTCTAGGTTCAGGGTTCTAGTCCATTTATGCACATAACAGGCTAAAACTACTGGGGCCTTGTTGCCTGCACACGAGTGGCCTGCAACAAATGTGTGGCAGGAATTGGTGTCTGAGCATCCCAGTTTCCTACATCCTCCGTGAGATGACAAGAGGGCATATTCTACACTGGTCCAAGATGTCATGAGCAGGATCAAACTCCAGCTGTCACCACCGTAACTTGGTGGATACGGAGATTCCTGGTGGCTGTTTTCTTCCTTCCTTCCTTCCTTCCTTCCTTCCTTCCTTTCTCTCTCTCTCTCTTTCTTTCTTTCTTTCTTTCTTTCTTTCTTTCTTTCTTTCTTTCTTCTCTCATTTCCTCACTCTTATGTTAGAGTTCCCCACCATTAGCTTTCAAATAAACTGCTGGAGCTCAGTCTTTGCCTTCTAGGGATCACAACTAAAGGCAGTGGGACTTACTAATGAGTGATGTGGAGTTGAGGACGAGGTGGGCAGGGGGAGGCCTGGAAGACTGCTGTAGTCAGACCAGTGAGTCAAAAACCTGAAAACGAAGCTGGCCACTTGAAGGGTATTGGTGGTCCCTATCGGGTGATCTTGGCAGCACAGGAGGGAAGTTCAACTGGGTGGGTTAAAATACGGATGAGAAGGGCGCCAATTAGAGAGATTGCCAGATTGTCTGGACAGGGAGAGAGAGCAGATCACAATTTGTGTGGCTCACACATCAGTGCAGACATTTTGAGGAAATCTGAATGTTTACATGGCAGAGACAGAGGAAGGATTACGTTGGAATTGTAGCTGAGAGTAGGGCCAGTTGGTGGAGGAAGGTTCCAGAAGCAATGGAAGATGTTGGAATCAGGATAAAGGGAGAAAGAGCTAAGCAGAAAAAGGCAGGTGGAAATGGCGGTCAGCAGGCAGGACAGGCGCCGAGGTAAGCCCAGTCCAAGAGTCCCAAGTTGCTCGGAGAAGAAAAGGAGAGCTCGGGCTATGGAAGCGCAAAAGGCTGATTGAGAAAGTAGCTGCTATTTGGGTTGGTCTTGGGAAGGGACAGGTGGAGTGTCTGACAAAGGGTTGCTGAGGGCTTTGGAGAGGCGGGTCAGGGCTGCCCTGGTGGTGGGCTAATGAATCCTTGCTGAGAGTCCCTGAAGGGGTGGAGTCAAGTGTGGTAGAGCCTGACTATGATAATAATAATTAATAATAATACAATGATGTGTATATTGAATGTGTGTACACGTAAAAGATAGTATAACTGTATAATAATATATACTATATAATCTATTAACACATATGCCTGTGTGTGATTAACTTATTTCATAAATAGTAATAGTAACAGTATCCACTGTATGCCACTCTATGCCAATTGCATTTTTGAGAACATAATTTGTTTGCATTTTCTTTCTACTATACAGAGCCTGGTTTATAGTATTTTTTTCAAGTAGCTAGAAGTTGATATAGTAACAAATGGACATTTTTAATTTAAGCTTTCTGATGAACATTGCCAAAGCCAAAGGATGTCCACGTTCTCCTTTACCTGAGTGGGTGGTGAGGGAGCATCTTGAACACCCTGCCCAGCCATCTCCCCTCTCAGGATCTCACCTTCCCTTTTTGCCAATCTGATTGGTTTGGTTTTTAACCTCATTCTTTTAGAACCAAGTTTAAGCGATACTCCTTGTGGAGTTCTGAGGGGGGAAGGGCTCATTTATTTGGAGGTGTGCTGCCTGCACGGAGGGATGGATGTGTAAGGAGAGTGTGTTTACAGAGAAAGAAAGAAGCCGAGAGGTCAGACAGCGTCCGGGGACTGCCGGGAAGCAGGTGGGATGAGGATGCCTGCCCGGCTGAGGCGTCCTGGCTCTCTGCATGTGCCCACCCACATTTCTCCAGCTTCTATCAGCCCTGCTTTGAGGACCCGGCTGGGAATTTGCCCTGTTAGGTGGAATTCAGACTGAAACTATCTGTAGCTTCTGAAGTTGAAGTTAGTGGAGAAATCACTGTTGAAAGAGCAACCAGAACCAGGGCCCTGCCTTCCCCCTGCCTGAGGGGGACGAGCCAAGGGGAGAAGGACCCTCATGTGGTGCCTGTGCACACTTCGGAGGTGAGCTTTGCCTCGCCAGCCGCCAGCCCTGACGTGAGCAAGGGGTGTGGGCCTCCCGAATATATAGGGAGGGATTTTGTCAGAATCGCATGAGGACAGCCTGGGTTTTCCTCTTCCCTCTTTGTTGCTTTTAATGCATAAAATGAGCAAGTGTTTATTTAAAACGGCTTTCAAACTTAAACAAATAATGACAGGCTGTTCAAACAGACTTCGGAAATCGCCCTAATCAGGATGTTTGAAAAGCAAGAAGATTCTCTCTGAAAGTGGCTTTCCTGACAAGGTTCAGCCCTGGAACCCCTGGGTCTCCTTTGCAATTGCAAAGAAGGGCCAAGTCAGGCTAGGTTCAACCTTTAGAGGGTAAAAGATGCTCTGCCACCCCTGCCCTGCACCCCAACTTGCAGTCCACAAGTACAGAGGGGTACTTCTTTCAGTTCCCACCTTGGAATCGGAAGGAACCAGAACATAGAACATGTGCATTCATACTTTCTATAGCAACCACCAGCCCTCTTCAGATCCAAAAGCTGTCTCCTTAAAGGGACCCAAGGAAAGGCTCCTGCCAAGGAGCAACTGGGCACAACCTCAGGAGGGGAGACACAGGTGGGCAGCTGCGGAGCTGGGCTGCGGGGAGCCGGCTCAAGACCAAATTGTTGGCCCTTCACTCAGTCACACTGACTGATGGCTTGCAGTGACCTACAATAATCTTCCTACCCACCAGTTTTATGGTTATTTATAGGTGAAGTAAATAAAGCTCAGGGTTAGGTAATTTGCTCTAGGTCAGAAACTAATAAATACTAGATTTTCCTGGGCTCTCTTCCAAGTGCAGTGCCCTTCCCCTGACCTCTAGGGCTGCAACGGCACCCTGTGCCCATTAGTTTGGTTGAGAGATGCTCATTGAACTCATCTCTCTCTCTCTCTCTCTCTCAACATACTCTTTCTTTGTAGTACGCAGCACCAGTGGTTCATGAAGCACTGTTTTTGTTGAGAGGCTCAGAGAAGGAATTAACCAGCTCTCAAGAGGCATGGGCGTATGGGAAGGCAGTTCTCCAGCCAGCCAGAACTGTGAACCAGGCAAAGTGTTGGGGGACAGGAATGCCATGGGGAGTCTGATCTTGGTTCTGTCACTTCCCCACAATGGCTTCATGTCCAGGAAGGTCTAAGTGGCCTGTGGTTTAGTCTGTTTCATATTTACACACACACACACACACACACACACACACACACACAACCTGTTTGTGACTAAAGGAATTTAGGGATGTCCCCACCCCCTCCGCCTTGATCCTCCTGATGCAGGTGAAATTGCAGAGAGCCAGTGCCACAAAGAATTTGGGCATCCTTTGGCTGGGCGGTCGGGATCTCCTCCTGCCCGGGCACCTGCTGCTGCGTCGGTCTTTTGCAGAAAGGCCGTTTCTCCGGCTGCCTTGTCCTGCCTAGTTCTCCTTCAGTAGGCAACAAGAAGGCTGCTCCTCAGAAAACACCGCGATGACTCCTCTGAGGTGTGCTCAGAGCACTGGCATGTATTTCATGGGCTGGCTTTTCTAGGACTCCAATTTAGACATTTCTAAGAATAGGTATTTAAAGAAAAAGAAGAAATCCTGTACTTCCTCTCCTGGTAAAAGTTAATGTGGTCCCTCTGGAGAGACAAGCCTCTTCCCCACGACAGGTTAGTGCTAGAGCCACCTAATCAGCCGGGTGTTCATTTTCCCAATGCTGTTGGCACACAAGACAGCTTGTTTGTTCTTCTGTTGTCCGTGATCAGAGGATTCTTTTATTTTGGCGCCATTGCCTTTTGGGCTACATAATTCTTTTTGTGGAGGCCATCCTGTGCATTCTGGGTATAGAGACGCATTCCCGGCCTTTACCCGTAGATGCTGGTAGCATCTCCACCCCAAAACATGAGGACCCAGAAAGTTTCCAGACATTTCCAAATGTCTTCTGAGGGACGAGATCACCCTCATCATTGTCCTAAACACTCGCATGCTTTGTAAAAGGTACTGTCAGACACAGGGTAGCCCGTGAGAAAGTGAAGATTGGCCCAGCATAGCCCTTCATGGCTGCAAGATGCACTTTTGATAAATAGTGACATTTCTGAAATGTCTTTCAAAAAAATACTTGAGAAGGTGAACAGGCAAACAATTTATGTGCAAAGGCACATCATAATATTGTCTATAATAGCTATATTTTAAACTCTCTAAGGACAGACAGTATACTAAATACTCATGAAAATCAATCCTGTGAATCTATATTTAATAATGTATGAACTCCCATAATACCTTAAACCCTCACTGTACGACCACCCCAGGATTCTACATGTAGAAAGGGATCATTTTGAAGAGATTAATAAGTATCTCGGCAAAATGTTAGGTCAAATTCAAACCAGTGACTGAATTCAGAAAGTGGTGATCATTAATTGAACAAACATTTGCTGAACTTCTATCAATACAACGTACCCTGAAAATGCCCAACACCAGAAAGACAAAGATGATTCCCCTCTGCTGTAGAACTTGCCCTCTTAAACACAAATGCCCTGAACATTGTTGCAATGCTCGAAGTCAAGCAAGGCATGTTACTGCCTCCTGTAATGAACTGATGGGCTTTGGCTCCAGATTGCGGGAAGTGATGTGGAGCTGAATCTTGTTTCCCTTTGCAATCCTAAATCCTCATACCAGCTGAAAACAATTAATCTACTGGTTTTATATATTCAAATATTCATTCAGGGAATTATCCTGACACTTACTGGGTCCAAATGTAGAGCAAATTCTCCCAAAAGCTGGGAAATTAGCACTCGATGATTTGTTCAATCTGAGACAATACAGAGACAGATCGCATACAGTGTGTCCAAGGAAGTCCGTACTGTAGACCCGACTGAGAGGTAAGAAGAGAAGACCTAGCTCTTGTCTTTCCTGTGTGTTCAGCAACACACCACCAACAGAAGCTTGGTGATTTCACAAGCTGAGTTAAGGACAAAGGTGGGATTATTCAGTCTGGTCACCTATACAAGAAGCACCCCATTAACATCCTTTTTCAGGGGGATCTTCTCCTCAGTCTCAGTACCTCACTGGTCAAACCTACCCCTGTGTCCAGCCACTGAACACCAGCTGGACCAAGGCCACCCATTGGGCTGCTGCCTGCCAAATGTGGGCATCAGCAGAGTGGAGGGTTTTGGTTTGGATCTTTCAAATCATGACCATACTGCTTAACACAGGTGTCCCTTAACCTTTGAAAGTCTCACAGTTTTATATTGCCATTATAAACACTATTGTCATGCGTTTCTATGTAAATTCTTATCTACTTGTTCAGTTGGAGTAAAAAAAATAAATTCCTAGAAGTGAATTTGATCATTTATCAAAACTGCATCCTGTAATCATGAAAGGCTATTCTGGGCCAGCCTCACCGTCATAGGCTGCCCTGTGACTGATGGCACATTTTGCAGAAGGAAGGTAGGTTTATTCATCTTAAGAACAGAAATAAATAACATGGCTTTCTGAAATTAGTAGGAAGATTAAATAGAATAATGCATGTTAGACATCCAATACACTGCCGGTCACACAAGGAAGCAGCCGGTAAAGAAGTGTGACAGTCATTGTTGTTGCTAAATTTTATCATTTTTATAAATGGCTGTGCCAGTTCAAATTGCAGAGTACCCAACATTTTTTCATGGCCTTTGCTATTCTTTTTCTTACCATTTACCTCTCTGATATCCTATGTGATATTTATTTCCTGTGCATCTATCTTCACTTGATAAAAATTTCTTGGGGGGGGGGGGCGGGTGGTGCGTGGAGGAATGGCTCAGCGGTTCGCCAAGTCAAGCAGTATGTACCTGAGTTCAGTTCCCCAGCACCACATAAGCCGGGCATGGTAGCGCATGCCTGTATCCCAGCATGCGGGAGGCTGAGACAGGAGGGTTGCCGTGAGTCCAAGGCCAGTCTGGGCTCCATAGTGTGACCCTGTCTGAGGAAAAAAAAAAATTGGGGGGGGAGGTGGGAACTCTTAGTCTCTTTTATGCTTGATGTGTCTTTAATGTGCCTGGCACACAAACAGGTGCAAATCTAGCCCACAGGAACATTTTTCTAGTGCTCTAATGCTCTTTCTCTTTCTCCCCTTTCCGCCCACGCAGGACGCCTTTGTGGAGCTGTATGGCCCCAGCATGCGGCCATTGTTTGACTTCTCCTGGCTGTCCCTAAAGACTCTGCTCAGCCTGGCCCTGGTGGGAGCCTGCATCACCCTGGGTGCCTACCTGGGCCACAAATGAAGTCCACAGGCCCGCCCCAAACGGATATGCAAGAGGTTCACTAAAGCAGTAGAAATAATATGCATTGTTAGTGTTACGCAATGAAACAAACACACCTACATACACAAAAACAGCTTTCAGGCAAAGTGTCGAATCAGCTATTTACTGCCAAAGGGAAATATCATTTATTTTTTACATTATTAAGAAAAAAGATTTATTTATTTAAGACAGTCTCATCAAAAGTCCCGTCTTTGGAAGCCCTACCACTAATTGCCAAACCCCACTTCGTGCGGCTCTACCTGCTGGCCCGTGCCCGGAAACAGGGGTCAGTTTTCCACGTTAGCTGGACTAACCACCATCTGAAGAGCAGATATATGGACAAGGGACCTGACTGACGGGGAAGCTGGCGGCCGGCGGCCGGCCGGAAGCTGAGCAGAGGCGTTCGTGTGATTGGCACTCATCGGCCCTGGGGCTAAGTTATGGAGGAAGATGCTGGGAGGGGAGCCCAGTTGTCCCGGGATGGCGAGTAAGTGGTTTGCATCTGAGTCACGTGGTACACACCCTGTTAGAGGACAAAACTGGAAACCTCGGATGATGGACATGGTGTTTGCTGACACTTCCCCGCCGAAGGACAGTGACAGGAAAAAAATGCCCTTAAACCATAGGAAATTATTTTTGTAAGCTACCAATTGTGCCGAGAAGCATTTTAGCAGTTTATACAATATCATCCAGTACCTTAAGCCCGTATTGTGTATATTCATATATTTTGGATACGCCCTGCCCTCTCCACCATACTGACTCTGTCTGAGCAGGAAGCAGAATCCTCTGGATTTCAGCAAGCGGACGTCTCATCTTGAGCATCAGGAAGACTGGAGTCACCTGGAGCGTCAGGCCTGCTGTCAGGAGACCCGCATCTGCAGAACCTACCCTGTGTCTCAGCTGGAAGCCCGGCCCTGGCACTGAGCCTGGGCTGGCCGGCCTCTTCAGACAGTTTTAAACAAAGCACTGTGGTCTCTGACGGAGCTCAGAATTTCGCTGTCAAGCAAGAGCAATAGTGGGCCTCAGCCTGAGCCTCCTACACCAGGCGCCCTGGGTAGGCCGTCTGCCCAAGGAGCGTGGACCCTTGATCCTGAAGCCGTGGCTCCCCTTAGGACACATATCACTGTGGAAAGAAAGAAGCAGGCCCTGCGCCTTGCCTAGCAGAGGGACACGATGAAGGCTGGGAGGGTGCCATCCAGACAGCGCACCAGGAAAGAAGGCTCTGGCTGTTTTGGCCACCACACAGCACGTTGGTGGCCTTCGGCGGCCTAGCTGAAGTTTAAAGCAAGGCTTTAAATGACTTTAGGAGAGCCATAAATCCTAAAGGAATTGTTGAAATATGGTGTCTTGGATTAATTGACATATGTCCATGGAATTACACGTAAAACATTTATCTTGTCATTGTAGTTGGGTTTTATTTGAAAACCTGATCGAGAGATGGGGAAATAAAAAGTTCCAGGTGTGGAATGTGGAGATTATGTGTACATCCTGGGGCATTAAAAAGGAAGTCATTGGTAGAAAAGTAGCGTAAGAGGTGATACCTCCAGCTAATAAACTAGAAATTTTTTGTTTTTGTTTTTTTTTTTGTTGTTGTTTTTTCAAGTTTAGAATCCACCTAGAGGCTTTTGTGGAATAACTTTGTGGCATTATCACATTATATATCTTTTATCTGTATTAACTTTGGAATGTACTATGTTCGATGTTTAATGCTGTGGTTTATATTTCGAAAGCTGCTTTTTTAAAAATACGTGCATCTCAGCATTTTTTAAATAAAAATTGTATTTAGTTATGGCATCTACACTATTTGTTAGCAAAAGTGGTAATTTTCCATTTGAGATTTTTGTCTCTTGATTCTTCAAAAGCATTTCTGAAAAGGTGGGAGAAGCCTGGATCTCAGCCACCGGAGGAATCCTGGATGTCAGCGGCCACTGAGGAGCTGTGTTTTACCAGGTAACGTCCATTTCTGCATCAACGAGATTGCTTAGTGTGACCAATAGGTCCTTTGTTCCTTTGACCTTGTCTCCTGAAGGTCAGCTTCTTTCTACCAGGTCAGCATTTAACTCATGTTACCTAGGGTTCCTGTGCACAGCTGGCTCAACCCCCGAGGTTCATTCAGTTGAAAATTCACATGGGAGGTAATGAAGGATTAAAATCTGGCTAGGAGAGGGTAATCTGTAGAGAGTTGCTTTGCGTGGCTCATTTCAACACTGACCCACCCAGAGCCCTGCTGCCCTCCTCAGCGGCTGTCCTCTAGGCCCCTCCCGAAATGTAGTGATGCTGACACTTCACCAAGAATGCAGGAAGCCTGTGGTGTGGAGCCAGACCTCCCTGGCGGGCCTCAGGGAACAGGATGACCAGACTTTTGAATGACTTTTAATTTTTAAGCAAAATATTATTTTACGAGAGGTTTACATTCTCCAAGTGGTGAATATGGAACTGTGCTGCTATTCTGCCAAGGTCATCGTGTCGGGGTCAGTTTGCAGTGTGCTCCCAAGTGGCCAGATCCTCCAAGCTGCTTTAGAAGTAACAGTGACAGCGTGGACAAACTTAGAAGAAACCTATCTGTCTTTTGTTATTATTGTTAAAACTTGGATTTGCAGATTATTTGAGAAGTGTGCATATATATATATATATATATATATATATATATATATACACACATACATATATATGTGTATATATGTGTGTGTGTGTGTGTGTGTGTGTGTGTGTGTGTGTGTGTATAAAGGTCATGGGCCCTAACTTCTGGCCAGTTTCTTTGGCTTCAGAATTTTATTATCTGGTTTTAATGGTAAATGTGCTAGCCACATAACACCAGAACTATACAGTACTATGGCTGTACTCAATCTAATAAGAATTGATGTTGCATTTTTCTTACTGTTGAAAACATTTTAGAAGCGATGAATGTGTATAAAAGTCTCAAGTAGTAGTTTTTCTCTTCCTTTTTTTTTTTCATTGTCTCAGTTATTTGCAATCAGCAACAGAAAACTGTCCCAGCATATGGATTTTTGTGTTGAGAAGGATCCTCGCCTGAGCCTTCACTCCTCCTTATACTCAGAAAGGAAACTTAACTGTGCTGGCCAGAGCCAGAGTGAAATAGAACACACGTACCACACCGTCCATCTCGAAGTCCTGAACTCTAAAGTGAGCCCACCAGGAGAAGAGCATCCTGGGTTTGCCAAGCACTCCTGGAAGTCTCACTGACAGGTGCCCTGAAAAAGGGATCAAAGCAGCAAGTGATGGTTCTGTACATTTAACCCGGGAAGCTGAAAAAGTTTGTAAGCTCAAGCTTCATTTTGGAATGAAGGAAGAACTTTTAGATAATTTAAGTAAAAAACCAGTGTCCTCTGCCCAATCTGCTTGCCCCTGCAAGCTCGAGTGCAGCCTTCCTTTACACACAGCTTTAATTTCAGTAGTAAACACTCACTACTTGCCATCCAAGACCCGGTGGGAAAAATTAGGAGGTGCTTACAAATCAAGAGGGGTTGTAACAGCCATGATTAAATGTAAATAGCCAGAACAATACCAGCACATGCCTGGCTTTCACACCAAGGATCAGACAGAAAGGACACTATTGCAAATAATCTATAATCCAACTCATGCTAAAATAAATAATTTACACATGTGAACAACTGCAGTTCCACTTGTACATTGAAGGCAGTGGCTGTTTTTATACTTCCTTATCACCTGTAGTTAGTAATGTACACCTACTCTATCAGGGAAAAACAGGAAGGGCTTGAAATATAAGTCGGTCTAAGGAAATTAGGCAGTCAGTTGAAATCCTATTCTGATCTTACGCCGTGGTGTCTGTTGCAGCCCAGACAAATGTGGTTACACACTTTTTAAGAAAGACAATTCTACTTTGTCAGGCTTACGCAGGTTCCACTCAGACCTATAGTGTTATTCGATTTGGGTCTTTCAGACATTTAAGAAAATAATAATAATAATAATTATTATTATTATTATTGAGGGTGGGAGGAGGAACATCTAAATGAATAAAGCATTCGCAAGGTTGAAGAAGGTTGAGTAGCCAGAACTTGGGGTCTGAGGGACTTTAACTAGGGTCCATGCGATGCCTCCATGAGAGCCCTTAGGCAAAATGAGAAGCATTTAAAAATTCTGTGGTACACTTAAATTCCAGGGACACAGGCATAATTCAAAATCTAGCTCAGGGTGGCAATGCGGTGGTGTAAATTTCAAGCTGGAGATACTTAATGGATATTTAAACAATACATTTGTAGTTTTAACCAACAGGGTATGTAATGACAACCTTCTGGTTTTCAGGAACATCTGTTTCTAAATGTTTATCATACATAATACATTTTTAAAAAGTGTAAATAAAATAAAATTAAATTAATTCATGTGAAATTTAATTGGGTAAATGATCATACAAGTTCCATAGTGCCTTCCCCAGGGTGCCATTCTCATCTCTGTCTTTTGGCAACCATAGAATATGCATCCCACTGGCCACAAAAGGCAGTATGAAGGTACCACACCAACTCATCACAACTACACTAAAAAACAACTCAAAGCCAACATTTTACAGCTATCAAGGGTGCCCTGTGTACTAGGCTCTGGAAAGAAGACGAAAGTACTCACAGGAGGTAGACTATCAACAATTCTGGAACTGTTAACTCACATCACCATAGTATAGATACTCAGTAATGCTATGTACGTCACCACCGGGGACTCTGGAGTGGGCCCTCCAATTAGCTCATTTCCCTAAGCTTTTCCTTCCATGGTAGCATTTGAAGGATTGGTGGGCTCATTTAATCTCTTTTGGGGAAGACCTTTTTTGGTGAATGCTTTCTTTTGGTGAATTTTCTTTATTACAGGATCTTATGTTTTGATCAAGTTTTGCTTGTGAGTTGCTGGGATTTTGTTTTGTTTTGTTTAATAACATGCAAGTGTTTTTGTACTGAAAGCTTTTGTTATCAAAAATTTCATACTTTTCCACGAGCTGCTTTTAAGAGTGATATTTGCTGATATCTGCAAAACTGTACATACAAAATATATATATATATATATATATGATAAGCTTACTTTACATAGTTATGGTAAACTAAGTCTCTACTTGGCTACCATTAAATATAATGGCACTTTGTGTTCTTGGAAAATGTCACATTGCCATTAAACTTTCCTTGTCTGTCCAGTTAATTTTGTGAAGAAAAATAAACTGCAGTGTGAGATATCAATTGTGCCCTGGAATTGTTTATAACGTGTTAACATGATTTTGCCCTGTCGTTCATCGTCGTTAAACAAGATTTTGGAAAACCTTCTTAACAAGCCAGCAGAACCATCACGAACTGCATTCTAATGACGCCCTCTGAGACCACGCAGAGGGATGACCTTCCTGGTGAAACTGCTTCTGAAGGAGCCTCTTAAGCTTTTTGGTCACTAGTCATCCTGACTAGGTCCAAGACGGGCTAGTCTTGAGTTCTACAACCCAAGAACACACCTATTGATGGTAGGTGTGTTCTTCCATAAGGACTGAAGGCCTCAGCCTCAACACTCCATAAGATGCTAAAAATTTCATTTGAAAGTTAACATTTCATGATAACCAAAGTAGCTACTTGCTTTGGAGTATGTAAACCCAAAGTTGCAAGAGATTCAGTGGTTCCTAATTATGCTTGGGTTCTAAACCTCAATTCACTCTGGTTCAATTAAAAGCACTTTGGCCTGGGTGTGGTAGTGCCTGCCTCTAATTGCAGCTACTCAGAAGACTGAGGCAGGAGGATTGCAAATTTGAGGCCAACCTGGGAAACTTAGCAAGACTTTCTCAAAATAAAAAATAAAAAGGGATGGTAGGGTGCCCATGGGTTCAAGTCCCAGTACTGGGGTGGCGGGAAGAACTCTGATAGTAATGTGATGTCACTTGTTTGGTATCTTTAATATATGCCAGATATAATAGCATCTTCAAAATACCACCTGTTCTCTTGCTTTAGAAGGTAATGGAGGCTTCTCTTATTTTACAGAAGAGATGGATACACAAAAGTTAAACAGTAGGCATCATAGGCAGAATTCAAGCCCTGGTCTGACTGACTCCAGGGCCTGCGCTCCATTCATCTGTTCAATCAGTAGTCTCCAGACTGCTGGATGGGGGAGAATAGGGGTGCAGCCTCTTCAAGGGTGACCCAGACATGAAATGTTGACAGGAATCAACATTATCAGCATTCACAGGTTATCTTCATAAGCTGATTTCCCTGACAACACCTCTCAGATCATACCTGTTCTCACCCACCTCCCTTTCTCAGTCATCTGACATACTTGTCAAAACCCTACCTGCTCACCTTCTCCAAGTCCCCCTGTGCTGGGGTCACCTCATACAGGTCAGGAGAAGCACTTGTACATATCACTTTGCTCCATGTCAATGAGCTTGAAATGAAACGTGATATTTAGCAAATACTTAGGCCAAGGAAATGGGCAGACTGTACAGGCAAAGGGTTCTCCTCCTCCTCCTCCTCCTCCTCCTCCTCCTCCTCCTCC
>PVKB01003212.1:178109-216745 GCA_004027205.1 Ctenodactylus gundi | reverse complement strand
GAAAGAAGGGAAGGAGGGGGGAGGGAGGGGGGAGAGACCAGCTACACTGCTTCCATTCACAGCTGAGTCAGTTCCTTGGCCGGCCATAGAGAAGCAACCAAAAGTCGAGTTTCCTTTGCTGCCCCAGTACTTGGAGAAGAAGGGACCAAGGACGCTACCATCCCACGGGTCTGGTTAATTGCTGACATTCATCAGGCTCCTTTGAAGAAATGTCTTGAATGGCTGGCTGATGACGACGTCAGAATGTCAGCAGATGTGTCCGCTTCATGCGACGAGGGCCCCAACAGACCCCAAGCCCGGTTGGTTCCCACTCAAGACCCCCAGCTTCGGATCCACCACTGACTGTTGGATTTACTTGCTGATTCTTGAGTGTTATTCTGAAGTCCTCTTAAAGGAAGCGTCGCAAGAATAGTGTGTTAGCTCTCTGTTACGGGAACAGAATGAGCGAGACGGTGACACTAAAATGAGGCGTATCAAGGCTTGAGGTTCCTGAGGCCTCAGTCCAGTCGCTGGGCCTGAGGAGAGGCAGCAGCACGGGGCGGAGGGCGGGGAAGCAAGATGCTGTCTTGGCGGTGACTGTAGCCAGCAAGCCAGAGGGGGACAGAGGAGCCAGGGCCCCAGGGTCGCCCTCAAGGGCACATCGCCACATTCCCACCCAGCCTCCAATGAAGGCCATGTCCAAGGCCCCACCGGCCCCCGCAGCTTCCGAGGCTGGGCACCACACCGTCCCGGACCTCCCCAGACAGCTGCCCACTTCTGTGCCCTGTCACTCGCTTTCTCGTGCTTTGTGACCTGTGAACGGTCAGCGGGAGCCGTCCCATCCGCCTGTGGGGACTTCTGTGGACCTCTCCCTGAGAATTAGGACATTCTTCCCTGGAACTGTAGCACGACAGTTAAAGCAGGAAATGTACAACTCGCACGGTACTGCGGCCTGATCCGCAGCCCACACTCCACGTCCTCTGTTCCCCGATGACATCTGGACAGCCGACACGGCCCAGTGCCCAGCCAGAGACCATGTGCGGCATGTGGCTCTCTCTCCTTTTCTGCTTCCTCCAGCCGAAGCAGCATCTCAATCTTGGCCTTTTTCTACCAGCTCATTTTTGAAGAATACAGACCAAAGTCAGGCCCAGTGGCGTGGGCCCATCACCCCAGCACTTGGGAGGCCAAGGAAGCTGGGGTGCAACTCAGCGTGGGCAAGTCAGCAACTTAGTGAGACCTCACCTCAAACTATAAAATCAATAAGCCGGACGCAGTGGCGCGCGCCTGTCATCCCAGCACTCGGGAGGCTGAGGCAGGAGGATCGCCGGGAGTCCAAGGCCAGCCTGGGCTCTATAGTGAGTTCAGGACCAGCCTGGGCTGCAGAATGAGACCCTGTCTCAAAAAAGTAAATTAATTAAATTAAATAAAATTAAGGGCTGGCTAGAGGAACAGTGTAGCTGTCAGAGCGCTTGCCTTGCAAGCGTGAGTCCCTGGGTTCGATTCCCCAGCCCCACATAAACTGGGCATGGTGGTGCATACCTGTAATCCTAGCAGGTGGGAGGCTGAGGCAGGCGGGAAAATTGCTGTTGTTTGAGACCAGCCTGGGAATTTTTAAAAAGATAGGAGATGCAGCTCAGTGCAAAGACCCTGGATTTCACACCAACACTGGGAAAAAAAAAGTTACTTTGTAGACTCTGTGGCAATTTGGGATGCCCCCCCGCCCACCTCACACACCTTCTTGGGAGGTGCACAAGGTCAATTTGTCCCCCCTAGTGAACCTGGCCCCAGTCTCTTAGTGAGGTGACCATCAATGCTGCCCAGGGAGCTGCTCTTCCCTCCCTGTATGTGATAGGCGGCTCTTGGCGGGAGGTCGGGGGAGCTGGGAGCCGGAGGGGGAAGCGTTGTTCTGTCCCTCACTACCCTTTCATCCACAGGCTCGCCTGCCCTGTGTTTTCTACCTGTATCACCCCATAACGTCTCCTGCTGTCACTCCTTGGCCTTCTGTTGTGCTGTGTGTGTGTAGTTGTATGTACATGGTTGTGTGTTTGTGGTACTGGGGATCCAGCCCTGAGCTACATCCCCAGCCCATTTCTATTCTTTTGTTTTTTTGAGACAGGGTCGTCACTAGGTCACTAAGTCACCAAGGCTGGGTTCAGATCTCCATCATGCCGTCTCAGCCTCCCGGCGTGCTGGGCCTGGCTGGCTTTACATGGTAAATGGCTTAGTTATTTTTTCGTCACTGTGACCCCAATACCCAAAAACTTTAGGGAGGAAAGATTTGTTGTAGCTCATAGTGTCAGAAAGTCACAGTCCATTCACCAGCCTGTGGCTAGAAAATGGTGGACTCACACGGTGGGGCCGCAGCTGGAGCCAGAGCCGGAGAGGTGAATCCTCACAGCAGCGTGGCAAAACCGAGACTAGCCTGGGAGAAGGGCGGAGCCAGCACAGGCCCCTCCAGGTCCAGCCCCGCCCCACCCCTAACAGTACACAGTATCCACAGGGACATGAGACTTTTGGGGTTCACTCCAGATCCTAACCCTGACAGTAAAGAAAAGCTTTCTCTGGTTGATTGTGTTCTCACAGATATTTTGCTGTCATTGGTTTTGTTTTTGTTTTTCTGTGTACGATCGTGTCCAAATTTCTCCCTCCCCAACCAGACAGGTGAGGCACGGGGAAGGCTTGGCCACAGAGAAAGCATGTTTCAGCCTGGCTGCCACCTCCCCCTCCTGCATGGGGACAACCCAGAAGCACAGATGTTCGTGTCACTCAACAACGCACTTTACCGGGAGCAGTGCTGAGGCTGAAAAGGAAGAAGAGGATTCCAGGGGAGCCCCCGTCCTGAGGAGCAGGACCAGGGTGGAGCTGGGGCACAGGACTGGGGCTGCCGACTGGAGAAGGGCCCCTGGGGCGGAGCTCACGGCCTGAGTCTTACATCGTCATAAGGTGAGTTAAGCTGATTGTATCACCTTGGTGGGCTTGGGATCTGCCCCAGGGGATTGGAGGAGCAAGCTTCTAGGCGTGTGACCTTGGGGTCTGGTTGGTGGCCCCTTCCTTCCTGGAACTATCCCCTACTCTACTTCCCAGCTAGCTTAACAGCTCTGCCCCCCCCCAACACCCTCCAACATGATGCTCCTGCTTAGAAGCCATATACCATGGACTGAGCCCCCCAAAACTGTGAGCCAGGTTAAACTTCTCTAAATTACGGGCATTGAGTAATTGTCCCAGCAACAGGAACACCTCCAATACAAGGTGGAAACTCCGTAGGTGGGTGGGTGGGGACTTTGTCTTGTTCTCCATGTCCTCAGATCCTAGTGACAGATTAAGTTGGGAGGCTCTTTGCAGAGGGCAGTGGGCAAGTGAACGGATAAGTGCAGGAGTTGAATTCAGCAGAATCCAGGTGGTTGTGAGCATGACCCAGTGAAATGGCGGGCTGCCAGCCTGGGTAACAACAGAAAGCATGTAATTCCCTCCCTAGGAACCACGTGGAGAGGGTTATTAGGGACCCCCTGGTGGTGTGACCCTAACTCAGGCACCTTCTGCAGTGCACAGAGGGAAGCATCAACATAATATTCGTTTTTAATTTCAGTTCTAGTTGGCTTAGAGATCCCCATCTGGGAGACTGAGGCAGGAAGACCACAAGTCTGAGCTCAGTCTAGTAATTTAACAACTTGGAATGACTATCTTAAAAAAAAATTTTTTAAAGGGGGGATGTGGGGATGTAGCTCAGTGTGTAGGCCCTGGGCTCTATCCCCAACACTCAGGAAGGAGAAAAGGAAATTCCAATAATAACAAACCGAAAATCCCTTGGGCTTTGGCCTCCTCAGACGTCAACCGCAGCAGTTGTGCGAGGTCCGCGCCCCACGCCCACGATTTCGGCATCTGGCACTAGAATCTGCTGGGGCCTCCTGGGCCTGGGTGAGGGCGACATCTCCGTGCACGCATGGAGGAATAATCAGTCGGGCTGCAGCGGCAGGAGCAGCTCCGAGACTTGGGGTGCTTCAGTTCTTCTCCGTGGCCCATGTCAGCCCCACCTTGGTCACAGAGTGACCCTGCTTGGCGCGTACGCCACCGGCTGAGCTGTTGGGGTGCCCAGCCCGGCTCTCCCACCGTGGTGGTCCCCTCTCCACAATATTCTGGGGTGCCCTAAACACCATGCCAGCGCAGGCACCCCACGCCTGCCCTCTCGGCTACATTGCCATCTCGCACCAGTGATTTTATTTACTGCCCTGAAAAATTCCAGCCCGAGGCAGGCAGCCTGCTGGGCCCAGTGTCTTGCTTCTTGCTGCTGGCCTTCCTCTGTTGCACACACACGCACAGTCACTAACGCTCCTGTCACCTCTGGAGATCAAGAAGCTGGGAACAGAAACACCCCCTCCATCCCCCAGACAGGATTTTATACATATTTTATGGTGGCGATGCTGGCAGTGGAACCCACAGCCTTCACACAAGCTCCATCGAGGTCTCACTAAGTTGCCCAGGCTGGGCTTGAACTTGCAACCTTCCTGCCTCGGGCTCCCAGAGCAGTGGAATAATAGGTTGAGCCACTCGGACCCGGCTAGATTTCTTTTTGCTGATTTGGACTTTAATGTTTCTGTCATTGTCAAATCGTTCTTATATAATTTTTTTTAAAAATGGGATATTGGTTTTGGGCAGCCACCCCGGGAAGAAAGAGAACGTGGGAGAAACGGGGCGTACCTCTCCCCACTCGGGAAGCGTCCTGGGGGCACCTGGCCGGCCAGGGCTCGGCCAGTCCTCCTGTTTGGGGCTGATGACAGCTGGCGGTGTGTCTTGGCCCAGAGGGACTGTCCCTGCTGGAACTGCTCTTACAGCTGAGAGGGTCTCAGGGTTTTCAACGTGACATCACTGTCATGCCATTCGGGCGGTCCGTGGCAGTGAAGGGGGTGGGGCGGGGCTGCAGGGCATCTGTAGAGGGACCAGGGGCCTGGGGACTCTGGGACACAGGGGAGGGCCCAGGCTTCAGGCCCAGGGCAGACCCCTGAAAAGGGAGCCTCAGCCAGCCCCAAAGATTGCCAAGGGACTCAGCCTTTGACAGTGGCGAGGAGAGAGTGAGGGTGGCAGGGACTGAAGGGGCCGAGGGTGAAACATTTCTGGGGCTCCTCCTGCAGGTCTAGGGCCACCCTTTAAAATAGGCGCCCTCACAATGCCTACCCAGGAGCCATAGGTTAAGCTTCCCACGCAGAGATTCAGAAACGAGGCTCAGGGAAGGACAGGCTTTGCCCGAAGCCTCCCAGCACAGCTGCGTCAGGACTCGGGGAGTTACCCCAGGTGCCTGCTGTACCCCCTCTCCCTTCCTCTGAACTGGGGATCTCGGGAGCCCAACATCCCCTGCTCCAGCTGCTAATGGGCGGGCGAGCCGGCTGGACCAGCTCTGCTCCCCAGCCACACCCTGGCCTAGAACCCCAGCGTCTCCTCTGGGAGGCTGGGACTTCCCCTCCCCCACCCACCCCAGGAATGGGGCTAATTCTGTGCCCCCACTCCCCTGCGATCACTTCAGCTCCAGCTCCCCATTCTCCTCTGCAGTGGTAATTAGGGCCCGGCAGAGGGGCTTAACCGCCCAGCTCCGTGTGCAGGGTATCGATCAGCCGTTCCGCAGAAGTCCATTACCATCTGAGGGGGGCAGCGCAGGGGTCTCTGGGGCCTCCCAGGCTCTGTGCCCCCCCGTGATTAAATGCAGCCATGACGCATCCATCCCGGGCCTCCCCGCCAAGGTCACATGCTCCGCAAAAGCAGGAGAGCCAGGCTCTGCCTGTCTGAATACCAGACTGAGCCAGATAGACTGTTCACCAGCCAAGGGTGGGGGAAGGAGGGAGGCAGGAAGAAATGGGGGGGGGGGGGAGGAGAGCAAAGGCTGCAGGGTAGATTTGCACACAGAAACCATCTAGTTCTGCCGAGTAAAAAGCCCAGGGTGAGGATAAAACAATCAGTGTCATTCCGTGAGGGACCCCCGGGTGGTAGCAGGCCTGAGGTGACTTCCATGCAAGGACTTTTCGAAGCAGGGGACCCCAGGGAGCACAGGATAGGTGAGGGACGAGGACAGCAAGCTCAGCACCACGGGTTGCCTGGCCCAGGTGTGCGCTGAGGGCCTCTGGACGCCCGTGGAGCACTGACTGCCCACTGCTTGGCCAGGCGGGCACCACACCAGGTGAACATGGTCTGAGCGCGTCCCCAGAGGCTCCCAGGGTGCAGGCGAAGTGCTCTGTGAGGGATAGATGGTGGAACCTCCTAGAGCTGGGCCCCGCGAGTCCCTGTGGCACTGCCCTCACCAGAGAGCTCTGGTCCACCGAGAGTGCTCTGAGGTCGCCTTGTTGTGCCAGCCCCAGCTGGCCTCCGCCTTGCTCTGTGGCCTCCTGTGTGTCTGTGCCATCGTTTACACCGCGTGTCCTTCCTAGTACCACGAAGTCCTCACCAGAGCCACGCAGGGACAGCAGCTTACCTTAAATCTGTAGAACTGTGCATTGAATGCGCACACCTTAATAATTCCAGCGTGCCTCTGGAATTATCTTACAGTAACAAAAAAGCCAACTAACACAGGCACCTGTGTCCGCCTGCCGGGCAGGAGCCCAGCAAGGGCAG
This sequence comes from Ctenodactylus gundi, assembly GCA_004027205.1. Lineage (NCBI taxonomy): Eukaryota > Metazoa > Chordata > Mammalia > Rodentia > Ctenodactylidae > Ctenodactylus > Ctenodactylus gundi. The sequence continues at coordinate 210,172 of PVKB01003212.1, read as the reverse complement.
GGCAGGCCAGGAAGCCAGCGAGGCGCCCACTAAGCCGGAAACCGTCTGCCTCCTCGCCTGAGAGATTGTGAGACCCTGCCACGCTTGCTGTCACCAGTGCAGGGACTGAAAGCCCACGCACATCGTTTCTCTGCTCGCCCTTGGGACCCGCGTTGGGGCTGGCGGGTGAGATAGAGTTATGTATTTGCCAAATAATGTCTAAATCCACAAGAAACGTGCAGGGCCTGGGAATGGCAGAGAAAGGGCACCCCAGGGAAGCGGGGGCAGGGAGCAGGGTGTCTGGGCGCCACCTCAGGGAGGAAGGGGTCACCCGGGAGGAAGGGGGAGCCCCCGTGCTGAGGGCTGCTGGGCGCTGCCAGGAAGGCACTGCGGGATTCAAGCAAGAAAAAGTGTCGTCCGCTTCGCAGCTTGAAAACTTTACTGCTGTAACAGAGGCGGCCCAGGTGAGGGCGAGGGTAACCTTGCGGCGCGGGCCTGGCCCACGCACGTGGGGCCCTGGCCTCCCTGCACAGCACTGAGAACAAGAAAGGAGGAGAGAGGAGGAGTCGGGAGGCTGGGCCCCTGTCCAGACGGGAGGTGACAGTGCGGGCTCAGGTGTGGCAGGGAAGACGGAAAGAAGGGGTGACGGGAGACGTAAGGGGGGTGAAGTCACGGCTCTGAGTGTCCAGTTGGGCAGGAGTGCGGAGACACACTGAAAGAGTTGCTGAGCAAGGGGAGGGGCCACCGAGCCAGCAGTGGGCGGGGCCAGTGCTCTGAATGATGGGAGGAGCCGGGGGACTGGGGATGGGAGGAGCCAGAGGAGGGGTGGGAGGAGCCAGGGGACTGAGGTTGCAAAGGGCGTGGGGCTGAGCAGTGGGAGGGGCCGGGGGCTGAGGCCCAGAGCCTGCCGTGAAGGGCTTGTTCCCTGGAGGGCACAGTCATCATCTCATGGGGGAGGCAGGCGGTTGAGGCAGGAACCCCACTATTTGCACTCTGAATTTCTAAAAAGGTTTTCCCATGAGTTGCCGGTCTATAATTTTGGCTTTTTACATAGCAAGTGGCCCAGGCCTGCAATCCTGGTAATCGGGAGGCTGAGGCAGGGATCTGGGCAGCTCCCGGACTTACTGTCTCAACATCAGAACAAAAACCGGGCTGGGGATGCAGCTCAGCGTAAAGACCAGCGAGCCAGCCAGGCACGGCGGCGTGTGCCCGTGGCCCCGGGTACTCAGGAGGCTGAGGCAGAAGGATCACGTGAGCCCAGGACTTTGAGATCAGTTTAGGCGACGCAGTGAGACTCTGTCCCCTCAACACAATGTCATGAAAAAGGCACTTGGTGCTGTTCTTCTCCCGAACCTGCAGCCCCCGTCTAAACCCAAGGAGAAAGTCGGCTGTCAAATCCTGGGGCAGGAACGTTTCACAAAACACCTAACCGGCAATCCACAAGGCCTTGGGGTCCTCAGGAACCGGGGAAGGCCGAGACAGTGCTGTGGCAGAGGAAATCTGTTGGAATGCAGGAACTAAGTGTGCTGTGGGGTCCTGGGACAGAGAAAGGGCACCAGATACACACAGACCCAATGGCAGGCGAGCTAGTCACGGCGCACTAGGACCAGTTTATTCATTGAGACAAGTAGGTCAATCTACACTGCTGGTCACGTTCCAGTCGCCAGGACACAATACCTGGCACCTACACCTTGGTGGAAGGGAGGTGTGTTTAGCTTACAGTTCCGGAGCTCTCAGTCCATGTATGGTCGACTGGCCCGGACTGCAGGCCCTGGTGGAGGACAGCGGCTTACCCATGGCAGCCGGAAAGCAGAGAGGGAGAAGGGAGGGACCAGGGAAAAGAGGCCGCCCTTCCAGGTCACACATGCACTTAGCTCTGTGACCCTCTGCGTTAGTTTTTTTCTCTTCTCTGTGACTCAGTACCCGACATCCACAACTTAGGGAGGAAAGATTTAATGTAGCTCACAGTATCAGAAGGTCTCAGTTCCTTCACGGGAGGGCGGCTGGAAATGATGGAATCACATGGTGGGGCCGCAGCTAGAGCTGGAACCCGAGTTCCTGAGGCAGAGATTCTGACAGCATGGTGGAGGAGAGAGAGAGACTGGGAGGAAAGGCGGAACCAGCACAGGCACCTTCCAGCCAGGCCCCGCCTCCCAACCGCACACAGTATCCATAAAACCGTGAGGCTTTTGGGGGACACTCTAGATCCAAACCATGACACCCTCCTCTTCCAGTCAGGCCCCAACTCCTAAGGCGAGACTTTGGGGGGACATAAAAATTATAGTGAATGCTACTGCCAAGAGCCATCCAATAGGAATTCAGGCTCGTAAAAGCACAGCGGTGTGTCCTCACCCACCTTAGTCCCCAGATCTGGCACCGGGTGACTTCTGGCTCTTCCCCAAAGTCAAAATGACCATGCAAGGCCAACATTTTGAGTCACTCCAGGACACGGAGGCAGCCATGATAGTGCCACCAGAGACACTCAGGAAAGAAGATTCCCGGAACAGTGGACGAACGGGGGACACGTGCGGCCAGAGTGAGCAGGAGGGTTTTGAGGGGGGCTTGTAGCCAGGTGTCCTTTATTGTAGTGTTTTCTTTTTAAAATTTAAAGTCACTGTGTTCATGGTCCTACCTTGCATCTGAGGCCAAGTTCAGGTCTTGTAACTACAAAACCCCCCAAAGCAATGCGACGCCGGCTGCAGAGCTGCACGGCCCCTAGAGGGCACCATTGCCCGGGGCAGCCATTGGTGACCAGAGAGAACTAAAGGCTGGAGGCATCTGAGGAGGAGCGAAGAGGCCAGGAAAAGTCCCCTCCGGGCCGTTTCTTTCTATTTAAGCGCAGAAGCTTAGGCCAAAGGTGCATTTCACGGGCTGTGCTGCAGGCCCAGACTTGTTCCATGGTGGGTCCCCTTACCCTGTTCTGTCCCACCCCCCACTCAAAAGTGTCAACGGGAAGCCTTCGCCATCATCACCCCCAAAGAACGCATGCGAGACGTGATCGTTTGTCACAACGAGAGGGACCATCTGACCCAGACCGTGGCAAACACCGTAATGACTAATTTCAAACATTTATTACCGTTCTGGAGAGACTTGAAAGCTGTCGCTGCTCTTGATTTTAATAAATGCGGCCTTGAAGCAGCCGCTTATCAAAGTGACACAAGTGTGCGGTAAATAGATTACCGCACCGCCGAAACAGTGGAAAATGAGATCAGAAATGCTCTTTTCCTGCCACTGAAAACTCTCCGCCACCCTCAGCCTTAGAGGGGCACGGGGCGGGGCATGGCCACTGGCCGGGCTCAGGCTGGCAGAGGAGCTGGCCTGGGGGACGGCACCAAGCTCCCCACCATCCTGGAGGATTTGCTGAAGATTCTCCCCTCCACCCCCAGTCTTTGGTCTAAGACAGGCCCAGGGACGGGACCTTCCTGGCTTGGAGTCGGGTCTGGGCCCCTTCTCACTCTGCCCAGGGCCTTCCCACCGATCTATTATTAATAACATCCTCAACTCAACTTCATTTTTGGTTATGAAACAGGGACTTGATAAGCCACCAATTAGCTCGGGTTGGATTTGTAATCCTCCTGCCTCAGCCTCCCAGAGCACTGGGATGACAGGCCTGTATGACCAGGCTTAGCTTCCTTGCCTGCCTCCATTGCCCGAGACCTGCCGTATGCCAGGCAGGGGGTGGGACTGGGCCTGAAAGATGCCCCCCCCAGAGCCTCAAGGCTGGAAGGTGTGGTGGGCAGTATCAGATGGGCCTGCCCTGACAGCCTGGGAGATCAGAGACCCTTGGCAGCTGTCCCCACTTGGCTACATCTGATCTGGAGTTCTTGGCCAAATGGCTTTCGTGTTTGGACCAGGACCCTGCCTAGCCACAGTTGTAGCTCTGGGGCCAACCTGCCTGCCACTTCCTCCAAGAACAGAATGACCCGGCGGGAAAGCTCTGTCCAGAACAGACAAGGAGGTGGGTCACACTGGAAGTGGGTCAAAGGCCAGCTGGGGGATCCCAGGGACCCCAGGACTCACCAGGCCAAAGACCTCGCTCCACGCTGCAGGCTGGGGTCCCAGTTCCTCCCAAGCTGCTCACCAGGGTCCAGGGACATCTGGCACTTTTGGGGTGACACAGGAGGCCAGCCTCGCCACCAGGACACAGTAGCTTGGCTACTTTGGGGGCAGGGCACCTCCGAGGAGACTCTAGGGCAGCCGAGGCAGCCCCGTTCAGGTCCTGGCTGGTAATTAACTGCCGGTGTAACTAGGCTCATGCTGCGTATCAACGCCAGCTAGTGTTCAAACGGGAGGCCGTGCGTGCGCCTACAGCTCCTTCCCCCTGAAGCCTCTGTCTCTCTGTCTCTCATCTGAGATGGCATTTCATCATGTCACCCAGAGGCTAGCCTCAAACTTACCATGGTGGCCTGGCTGGCCTCAAACTTGAGATCCTCCTGCCTCAGCTTCCAGAGTGCTGAAACCATGTACTACCACGCCTGGCTAAGAAGTCTTTCTTTTGCCTTTTCTTTTCTTTCTTCTTCTTTTTCTTTCCTTCATCCCTTCCTTCCTTTCTTTTTGTTTCTTTCTTTTTGTTACTTGGGGGTTGAACCCAGCTGATTTTTATTTTAAGACAGAGTCACACTCAGTTGGTAAACTGCTCACGCTGGGCTCAGACCAAACTCAGGATCTTCCTGTGTCAGGCTCCCAGAATGCTAGGATTATAGGACTGCACCATCACACTCAGCTAAGAAACCTCACTCCTCTCTCTCTCTCTCTCTCTCTCTCTCTCTCTCTCTCTCTCTCATTCTTTTTGAGACAAGGATTCACTCTATATAGTCCAGGATGGCCTGAACTCACTAGCTACAGCCTGGGCTGGCCTCCAACACACAGCGATCCTCCTGCCTCAGCCTCCTATGGGCTGGAATTACAGTCCTGCACTCCCATCCCCAGCTAGGAAGCTTAAGACATCCTGTCTGGTACTTACCCGCCCTCTCCACCTTCCCTGAGCCCAGCTGTGTGTCCTGGGGCAGGGAGAAGGCAACAGTCCAGCCTCCTCTGAGCGACTCCCCCCTGGAGCAGCTCACAGGGGACACAAGGGACACGGCCCCCGCCGCTGTGCTGAGTGGACAGTGCCGAGAACCTGCTCAGCTCGATGCTCTGAGAAGCGATTCCTGTTTTATTATTTTTATAAGTAGGCATTGAGTTAAGCAATTAGATCATTTATTATTTAAACCCAAGCTAATAGATATTAAATTTTATTATTTATTAAATGTTAATCATTCATTAGGTTTTTTCAAATTAAACATCCAACCTCTAACAAATTAAATTTAAATAATTAAGTCTATTATTAGTGGAGAGAGCTTGCCGGGAAGCGGGCGAGAGGAAACGCACGCCAGAAATGATTATTTTAGTCAAAAGAACGCGAAGCCTTATTATCTGCGCCGGGCAGACGCGCCCAGGAAGTGTGGGGAGGGCACGATCTGGGTCCTTGGGCGTGCAGCTGGCACGGCGGGATGGGACAGAGTGGCCAGCGTCACCAGAAGTTGTTTCAGTTTGTCTCCCTCCCCTGCCGCCTTTCTCCCCATTTCCCGCCACTTCTGGGCCTGGGTCTGTCTCCTGAGTGACTGGCGTTGTGCAGGCGTGGCTACCTCCACGTCCTGGATCAATTCAGAAGGCTGACCTTTTTGTGGCCATTTTGACTTTGGGGCAGAGCCAGAAGTCACGCCCTGCCGGAGCCAGTGACTGAGGCAGATGAGCACCGGCTGTCACGTGTTTACAAGCCCGCCATTCCACGGGACGGAGGTTGGCAGCAGCCAGCACTTTTTAATTATACTTCTTTTTTTTGAGACAGGGTCTCGTCCTGCAGCCCAGGCTGGTCCTGAGCTCACTGTGGAGCCCAGGTTGGCCTCAGACTCACTGCAGTCCTACCGGTTGGGCCTAGATCTGGTGACAGGTATCCTTATGGGATATGAGAGGGGAGGCAGGAGAGGAGGAGAGGGTTGAGTGACACAGCCCCAGTTGAGGAAGGCCACAGTCACCCGAGACTAGAGGACAGAGTCCCGCCCCAGACACGCCGGCCCCGCTTCTCCCTCTCAGCCCTGTACCGGTGGTCAGACTAACAGGCGGGAACTTTGGGCAGTCACTCCAGGCTGCGCGTCTTCTCAGGAAAATCTCAGTCTCTACTCTTAAGGTCGTCGACCGATTAGACAAGGCCTGCCCATATCTCCCAGGGGTATCTCTTCTACTTAAAGCTGGTTGACCTGTGATGTAGGACAATTCTTCGACTTCCTGATGGACTTAGGAGGGCATTAGATGCATTTTAAAAAAGGCAGGTCAGGTTTATCTGGATGTGACCTCATCAGATGCTGGTGACTAATTGCCTTTGCCGGAACACCTGGCTTTGTGTTTAATTGGATAACTCAGGGCTCAGCATGACCCAGTGGACCATAAGACTGACTACTGCCAGTTGGGGACAGTGGCTTCTTCTGGGGGAGCTGGGAAAGAGAGGAGAGAGGCCCTGGAGAACATCCTGGGCCAAGACCCACATTCCACCCATTTTTCTTGGCTCCACGGCCCAACCCTCAAGGGTCAGGATCCTGGGTCCCCTAGAAACTTGGCATACCCTCAGGCCAGGCCTGCCCTGTGTGGGCAGGAGCTTGGCAACTCAGCTTCCTGCGGCTCCCACAGGTAGCCCTCTGCTGTTGGACAGACTTCTGTGTGGACTTCATTGTACTTGAGAACAGCCAAAGAACCCAAAACAAAAACAAAACCCTTTTTCCCTCCAGTATAATATCCTCTATCCCTTTACAGCCCAAGTTGGCAAAGTTGCTTTGTTTCTCTCAAGGGCTTCCATGCCGGATCAAGTGGGGCTCAGTCTCCCCACCAACCGCTGCCCAGATTCCCACACTTTCCCTCTCCCGGGCTCATGGTTCCTCTGGTCTGCAGGGTTAGGTGGGCAGGAAGGGTAAGCAGATTCCTGTGTGCTGGCTGCAGACCCAGAGGCCATTCGGATGGCAGGGGCTGCTGGAGACATGGGCCTGGTCTGTTCGTCCACTGTAACTGAGCAGGGTGCTGGGAGCAGCAGAGAGGGTTGTATGACTCCTAGTCCTGGCAGTCAGGAAGTCCAGGAGCATGCTGGACTAGCCGCTTTCCTGAGAGGGTCCCTGAATCAGCTCCTGCCACAGCTAACCCGACCCCCACCATGATGTCCTTAGTGCACTCATGAAGGTGATGCCCTGTGACCCGTCACCTCCCAACGGTCCCACCTCTGCAGTCACCATGGCACCTACCTGCCAGCCTGGGCTTGGAGGAAAGAGCCAACCTGAGGCTCAGCTTTACATGCTCAGAGACGGCGTGCAGCCCCCTGCAAGTCTCACGAGCATGCTCAGGCCGGGGTCACCCCATCCAAGACATCCCCACTGCCCCCAGTGCAAATGATGCTCATGGTGCTGACACCACATGACTTACAGCAAGCTCACGGCCACTTGATCCTGTGTCACTGCCCGCCCCTCTCCCCGCTGTTGCGTGGGCCCCTCTGCAGGAGACCCTGTGAGTCCCCGTCCACGATGAGGCCGTTTGGAGCCAGGCTCAGGAAGGACTTGGGAAGACCACGGTGCAGGGATGGGAGGATGCGCTCGTCGCCGTGGCAACCTGCTTGGGGCATCTGGCGGCAGCCCGGGCTCTACGCTCTGTGTTCGGGGTCATGATTACTGGGGAGCCCAGCGTGGGGGCCTGCGTGGCTCCAGCCAGCCCTGCACTGCAGGATGGGTACCCCGTCCATGCTGGGCTCCAACCTGGGCAGGAGGGGTCTGTCTCAGCCCCTTTTTTGTCACTCTCACTCAATCCCTGACTTCCACAAATCAGGGAGGAGACGTTTATTTTAGCTCATGGCTTCAGTCCATGCGCGGGCAGCCACGGGCAGTGGAGGCCGTGGCAGAGGCCGAGGCAGGGGCTGCGCCTCACGGCATCGCGGACCAGAAGCCAAGCCAGAGGAAGGTAGCAACATACGTGTATGTGCACTTCCCTCCCCACCCCAGCGATTGCCCCTTCCAGGAGAGGTTCTGATCCACCCTGTGCCTGTAGCCAGTCTCCACGCCTGCAACCCGCCCCTCCAGACCAGGCCCCCATCTCCCAACAGCACAGGGCTCCGCAGACAGTCCGTAATGTCCAGATACTTGAGACTTTTGGGGGACATTCCAGATCCAGACCACAATAGGGACTCTGATGGGCGAGGGCTTGAGCCACCCCAGGAGGCCAAAGGAACACACAGGAGAGGGTGCGTGGCCCCCCACATGAAGCGCTGATGATGCCCAGTGGCCTCTGCTGCCCAATACCAACTCAGCCAGGTCATAACATTCTCCTCTCAAGCCAGGCATAGGGGCGCAAGCGTATAATCCCAGCACTCTGGGAGACTGAGGCAGGAAGACTGCAGGTTCGAGTCCAACCTGGGTGACTCAGCAACTTAGCAAGACCCTGTCTTAAAAGCAAACCTTCAAAAAAGGGGTAGAGAGGCTGGGAATAAAGCTCAGTGCAAAGGCCCTGGGTTCAATTTGCACCACCAATAAATGAATGAATAAATAGATAAAATATCTCCTCTACGAGTCTGGCCAGCCAGCTTCCCTTTCTTACCTGAGCACATCTGTCCCTGCCAGATGTGACCGGCACCCTCCGCGTGTAGTTCAGAGAAAACAAGCAGTGACCCTGCCTCCCAGGGGAGAGGACATAAATCCGACAGCAGGAAGGTAAATCTCCCTGTGTCCCTGGTCCTGGCTGAGGGACCCAGACCAAAGAGGTGGCCTTCACAGATTCCGCAGCCTCTTGTCCCCAGGAGGGGGAGGCCGTGGCGGGAGCCAAGAGAGGCCCTGTAAACCGGGCGTGGTGGTGCACGTCTGTAATCCCAGCATTTGGGAGGCTGAGACAGGAGGATTGCCGTGAGTCCTAGGCCAGGGGCTTAAACCAGATGGCACCCGCCAGTCTCCACAAACGGTGTGCGACTGGCCTCTCACGGGTCCTGACCCTAAGAAAGGACCAGAGAAGCCAGCCACGCAGCAGGACCCAGAGGACCTGGGGCTCACTTGACTTAAGAAAGCCTCCCGGTTTCCCGCAGTCTTTTTCGGATTACCTCCTTACCAGATTTGATATTCAAATTAGCCAGAGTCTCCTGGGGTCACCTCCACCTCCAGGAACAACCAATTACCCCAGTAGCTGAGCGAGGAGGCCAGGCACCCACGTGGGCAGTCCCGCTGGGCATAATTAGATACGGCCCCCTTTGCTTTAAAATAGCTTCACGAAGATGAGGCCAGAGCTGGGTTGCTTTGGGCTCAGCACCATTTCAAAATTCCAGGCACGTGGAGTAACTAGAGAGCCGCAGAGTAGGACAGAGAGAGGGGAGGGTCGGGGCACTGGGCAGGCCGGGGACCCGCCGGGGAGGAGGCGGGCTCTCGCTTAGGCCTGGCCACGGGCGGTCTGTGTCTGTGCGTGTCCACAAGGGTGACTGTTTAGGAGTGACGTGGGATCAAAGCTTCAGTGACCGCTGCTACCGAGCCCAGTCCCACGGAAAGGCAGGCTAGTAACCCACAGCGATATCAGCGCCCTTACCCGCCGTAGTCACCAGGTCTGGCACCATGTGACCGCTGGCTCTTCCCCACAGGTAACGTGACCGCGGGAGGCCAACATTCTGAATGGACTGGGGACATCGAGGCAGCCGGAATGAGGACCCAGAGCCGCAGGAGGCTGCAGGGACAGCGGGGCCAGAGGGGACCAAGCGAGGGAGGATTCTGAGGGGGGCTCCCGGCAGCCTCGAGTTAAACAGCCGCCCCGTTTCTCACACTTCGCACTTGAGGTGAAAAGAAGTGCCCTTTCCCAGACCTGCCCGGGTTCCCAGGCTGTGCCTCAGAGCACGACCTTGGAGGTGGGGCGCGGGTGGCTGGCCAGAGCAGAGCAGGCCTGGGGCCTGCGGTCATCCGCCTCAGCGTCTGAGCAGCTGGGCTGGCAGGTGTGCACCCCGGAATCTTGAGAAGACGAGGTGGGGGCTGAAGAAGGGTTTTGGAGGGGAAGGCGGTGGTTGGGTTAAGCGTTGGCCCCTGGCAGTGCTGGTGACAAGCTGTGCTGGCAGCTGGCACTGAGAAGCGCCGGACAGCAGCTCAGCGGGGCCCTGCCTCGGTGCTGGGGCGAGAGGCCGGTGCCACCAGGCCCAGCTGAGCTGCTGTATGAGGAGGATTCGAAGCCATGGCGACCAGGCAGCCGAGCGGATTGTCTACGGGCGTCTTTCCCAGATCACCTGGTGGTGACTCGCGAATCTTCCGGAAGCGTCTGCGCTGGGCATGCAGTTACACGCTTGACATCACGACTTGAGAAGACGGTTTCCTTGGGGCTCACAGAGGTCTTCGGCTTTGGGCAGCGGGTCTGCGCACAGGAGCTCCGGGAGCAGTTGGGTCTGGCTCCCCGGGAGGAAGCGAGGATCTCCCATGGAAGGTGGGTCTTCACCTCGTGTATTTTGGACGGTGCCGCCTCAGTGGCTTATGATGGCCCAGGACCACGTGGGCGGGACGCCTTTGGCAGAGGAGTCCTGTTGCCAAGGGCTGTAACCGTCGTCAACCGTGGGGATTCACCCCGCCAGGATGAGCACGGGGAACCCTGGGAGCAGCACCCCCGTCATCACCCCGCTGTCACCACACCCCGAGCCCGTCTGTGCCCTCACTGGTAACTCATCCATTGAGGGAACTGAGGGGATGGGTGGCGGATGCCGTGGGGAGAGGGAGGTGGCGGCCATTGTCTGGGTTTGTCACTTTCCCTTTGCTATTGGTTTTGGAGACAGGGTCTCGCTCTGCAGCCCAGGCTGGTCCTGAACTCACTGTGGAGCTCAGGCTGGCCTTGAGCTCACAGCGTGATCCTCCTGCCCAGCCTCCTGAATGCTGGGATCACAGGCGTGCGCCCCACGCCCGGCTTAGGGGTTCAGTTTTCAGAATGGTCTGCCCATGGTCAGGTGGCTGCAAGGCTAGAGCTCCGCAGAAGGGTGTGGAGGAGGGAAGGGAGGAGCCAGGGACAAGACACACCCTTCCCCAATGACCCGCCTCCCGCCAGGCCCCGCCCCCACCAGGCCCCGCCCCCACCAGGCCCCGCCTCCTAGCGGCGCAGACAGCCGTGAGCTCCGAATCCGCGGCTGAGCACAGCGCCGGAGGATCCAGTCGCCTTTCCCGCGGGCAGGAGAGTGTGGGGGACATTTTAGTTTCAACCCAGAGCAGTCCCCTGCTGGCTAGACGACAGCTCCCAAGCTTGATTTTGCTGAGCTTTGTGGTTGAGGAGGGGAAGCCAGAGATGGGGACGGCCCCACGTGAGGAGGTCCTGGAGGCCCAGCGGGGCTGGAGAGGAAGGAGGAGGTCAGGCGGGAGAATCGGCAAAGGGAGGACCGCGGAAGGAGGGGAGCCGAGCAAGGCCCCCCGGGGCAGTGCCACCCCAGCTCCCCCGGGGACAGGAGCACCAAGAAATTAGCCCTCAGAGCAACACTCAGGAGTTATGTCCACTTAACAGGTGGGGAAGCTGAGGCCTGGGGCTGTTGGAGCCGGGGGCTTCCGGGCCAGGACACTAAGCCCTCAGCTTTTGGGCAGACCTGGCTTCCCGGATGGAGGGCCACCGGGTGACACCCAAACACTGCCTGGAAGGGAGGACTTGACTCCCCCCTCGGCGGCAAAAGGAGGTCACCACGGGGGGCCGGGTGGGCCATCTGTCCTCCCTCTACTGCTGTTAAGAGAGACCCGGTGGGGATGAGGGCAGCCACGTTCTGGAAAGAGACCTAGGGGAAAAAAAGATCTGGCGCTTGACCCAGAGCTGAGAACAACCCAGGAGGCCGCTGCACCCTGGGAGGGGGCGGCTCGAGCTCCCTTATTTGGGGTTAGTCGCTGGTCCCTCCTTAGCCCGGTGCAGCAGCGAGCGCAGAGGCGCCCTGTTACACAACGCGCTAGGCCAGCAGGGCCACCACGGCTCCGGGCACACGTGGATTCCATTTCCTCGGATCTGAACCGTTGGAAGGGAGGGAAGGACTGAGGGGCCAGCCCTCCTGGACTGTGTCACACCACGCACGCAGGGCGGGACGCGCAGCCCCAGGAAGGCCTCCAGGGCAGCAGGGGCAGGACCCCGCCTGCCCTGCGCAGTGCTGGTCCACAGGAGAGCAGAAGGTGGCAGCCGGGGCGCGCTGGCCCGTCTGGGTCTGTAGGGCGCAGTTCTCCTCCTCCTGGATAGTTCTGCAGGCCAAAAAGGTTTCAAGGCAAATGCTTCTCCCCCCACCCCCCCCACCCCCTGCAAAGTTTGGAAACTTGGCCTCGAATATTCACTGGGGAGCAGAGGCTTCTGCGGAAAGCCGGGAGGCCTTTGAATGACCCCCGCACTAAGGCAGTGAAAGACGGATGCTGTTTATACGCAGCTCCTAGGGCCAGCTGGGAAGGCGGCCAGCCCAGCATGCGCAGGGAAGGGGAAGTCAGGGCTGTCCACTCGCTGTCCCAGGGCTGGGGAAAGGGGGAAGGAAAGGGGCGATCTCCCTGGGAAGATGGAGGAAGGGAAGCTGAAATGATACTGATTTTAGAAAGCTAAATGCACCCAGCCAGAGTGATGCAGGCCTGTATACCCAGCACTCTGGGGGCTGAGGCAGGAGGATCGCCAAGTTCAAGCCCAGTCTGGACAACTTAGGGAGATCCTGTCTGGAGCTGGGGGTGTAGTTCAGTGCCAGGGTTTCATTTCAGAGCCACAGAGAGAGAGAGAGAGAGAGAGAGAGAGAGAGAGAGAGAGAGAGAGAGAGAGAAGATGGGTAAGTGAAGGTGGCGTAGCTCTGTTACCAGAAACGCTCCAAGGTCATCCTGGCCCACATCCTGTGGCTGCCCCTCAACTTTCCCATGGGGGACATGCAGTGGTGAGCGACTCCAGTTCTTGGGGGTCCCTCTTCACTCTGTGCTCTGGAGCACCTGGGTCAATCCCTGATTACCCCGGGCCCCCTGGGCAGGAGGAGCCGGGCCTGGGTGCAGCGGCTGTCCTTTCCCGTGACTGACATGGAGTTCTGGTTTATACTCCTGCGGGGCCCCAGCCCCCACCACACATCTGGACCACCCCCACCCCGGTGTGAGCGCCTCCCGGAGCTGCTCAAGGCAGGCGTGGCCCAGTGTCCTGTGCTTGGGTGGCCTCCCAGCCCCTGCGTGTCCCCCCACTGCCCTCTCTGCCGTCCTGCTCCTCACCGAACACCTCCCACTCCTCCGTGCAGACTCGACTCAGCGTCTCTGGGGGACTCCAGTCTCACACACCCTTTCGAGTGACTGAAGAATTAACTTTCCGCCTGGGGTCACGACCGTGTCAGGAGCTGCGCTGTGTGTGTCCGCGCGTGGAGCCCTACACCGATCCCATGGCATCAGTAAATCCATTTTAAAGGTGAGAAAACTGAGGCTCCTGGCAACGCGGTAAGGGCAGAACCAACACTGAAATTTTTCTGGACATACCTACCCGTGTTTTCTCCCACTCTGTGAGTCCCAGTGACCCCTGACAGCTGCCAACACCTGAACCCTGACTGGTGCACAAGGTCACTGTGCTCCGTTACAGTGGACGTGAAACGCTGCACCAGGTTTCACGTTGTGTAAGTCAAGCGTGCTTTTTATTTTTCAACCAACACTTTCTCTAAAACTTCCGTTTTGCCAGCAGGACATGGTGGTGCAGGCCTATCATCCCAGCACTCTGGGAGGCTGAGGCAGGAGGATTTTAAGTTTGAGCCCAAGCTGGGCAGTGTAGTGACTTAGCGATTCCCTGTCTCCGAAACAAAACTGTACAAGGGCTGAGGACGTAGCCTGGCGTGAAGGCCCCGGCGTGACCCCCGTGACACTTCTTTCCCTGTTTCAGAATGAGAGAGAACCGAAGCCCCTACCCCCCGCACCCAGAGAGTTCGCTACAGGAGGAGAGGAAAAAAAATCACCCGCCATGTTTTTAACTGATGGCCTGCTCCTGCCTGTTCAGTGAGATTGATTCTCCCATTCATCATCACCCTCCCCTCATTCATGTTAAATATAAAATTGATTAGGAAAGATCCCCATCATGGTTAAAAAAAAATAATTAGCCTCTCTGTCATGTTGCCCACAGTGCGACAGAAAGGAGTGATTAAATTAGGAATATTAAAACCCCATTAATCTGCGGCGGCCCAAGCTCCGCGCTCTGCTCATTTCTGGCACTGAAGGATCTTCGAATTCCCCGCCGCGACAAGGTTGCTGGGGTCGGCCATTAGTCACAGTGGGAGAGGTGGTGGGAGGGAGGGCCGCCTGTGTGTCCGAGACACGGTCCCTGTGAATGCCACTATAGGAGCAAGCACAGCCCCCTCCTGGGCGGGCCAGGGGCACGGGCGTCCCCAGGCCTTGGTGCAGGCCTCCCCTCTGCAGCCCTCTGTGGGCTCCTGTGATGGTGGGGACTTCAGGGGTGACTTCTGGGTGGGCATCTGCTGCCCCACCCCTCCAGGGCAGCCTCCTGCTCTGGTCTTGGGTCCTCAGGAGCCAGATTCCCAAGAGGGCGGTGATAGCTGGTTGTGGTGGCACAGGCCTGTGATCCCAGTGCTCTGGGAGGCTGAGGCAGGAGGACCATGAATTTAAGACCCATCTTGGACACCTTTGTGGCTTTGCAAGACTCTGTCTCAAAATAAAATAAATAAAAAGTGTTGGAGATATGGCCTGGGGAGAAGGCCCTGGACTCCAGCCCCAGCACCAGAGAGAAGACAAGTGCCCTACCAGGCCAGTGCCACCTGCTGGATGTGGGGGGTATGCCCAGCCCCATGCAGAGCTCCTGTCATCCCACCAGGGCTCTGCGAGGTGGCAGGTCTGTGACCATGAGCCAAAGGCCCTCCACACCCTCTCTGAAGGGCCTCCATCCAGTTGCAGCCCTGGGGTGGCCATCCCCGGGCCCCAGAGCAGAGGCCGGTTGCAGCCCAGAAAGGCCATTACTGAGGTGGCTGGACAGGGCTGGCTGAGACCCCCCCGAGTCTCCTGACAAGGACATAGGACTAGACCGGGGTAGACACAGCTTCTCCCAGGGACCCTCCTTGCTTTCATCCTGTGTTTGGAGGGGGTTTTTCCTTCGTGGTACTGGGGACTGAACACAGGGCCTTTGCTCTGAGCTACATCCCAACCTCTTCTTGGTGTTTATTTGAGACAGGGTCTCGCTAAGCTGTGAAGTTGCCCAGGCTGTACTCGAACCTTCCGTCCTCCCCCCTCAGCCTCCCAGAGTGCTGCGATTACAGGTCTGCATCACCCGGCCTGGCGATTTTCCTGAGTGTGCTGTACACCCAGTCACCCGGCTCTGGAGGGGTGGTGACTTTGGCCACACTGCAGCCCACCTGGCAGACACTGCTCCATGAGGCGGTTCCGATCCTCTCTGTTCCTGGCCACACCAGCCTTGGGCTGTCGGTGCCTCTCACACCAGGGGCAGATGGTCCTTTTACACCTCTCGGGAAACTGAGCAATGCAGGTTGGAGGGTCACTTGTCTGGCAGGTGGGAGAACCAGCCCTTGGTCCCCCATGTTGGCTCCAGAGGGGACCTTCTGCCTCATGCTGGGGACTCCCACAGACTGACAGGGACTGGAGCTCACAGGCCACCTTCAAGGGGCTTCTGAGGGGTAGTCAGGGGGTGTGGTTTGGGGGCTCTTGGGGAGCAAACATTAAACCCAACAGCAACAACCAAGCACTCACCCAGAACCATAGTGTCAAGCTGTGTGGATATGGACAGGTCCCCAGAGCCCAGAGGACCCCAGCAGTGCTGTGTCATTCAGGGAGAGAGGACAACTCACCAATGCAGAAAGAGGTTCCCAACCTCTCTTTTCTTTAGAGTAAGAATGTAGGGCTTGCAATGGAGCTCAGTGGTAGAGTACTTGCCCCATGTATGCAAAGGCCCTGTGGTTGATCCCCAACACTGAAAATAAAGACAAAATCGAAAGCGTAGGTTTATAATTCCAGCACTCTGGGGTGGGGGGCTGAGGCAGGAGGATCACGAGTTTGAGTCCAGCTTGGGTAATGTAACAACTTAGTGAGAACTCAATGTGAAGGCTCCGGGCTTGACCCCCAGTGCCACACAAAAAAAGACCCCCGAAGTGCTCCTCCTCCTCATTTCAAACACATGCTCCCTGCCGTTCGTGCCACTTCCTGTGACAGTCGTGAAAGTCCTCTTTCCGAGTGTCTTTACCAGGTGTGATCTAAAATAC
Source organism: Ctenodactylus gundi (assembly GCA_004027205.1). NCBI lineage: Eukaryota > Metazoa > Chordata > Mammalia > Rodentia > Ctenodactylidae > Ctenodactylus > Ctenodactylus gundi. The sequence continues at coordinate 194,004 of PVKB01003212.1, read as the reverse complement.
GGCGAATCCTGCAGCTGCCCGTGGCCATTCACCAGGACAGTCGGCTTGTAGACACGTGGCATCGCATCTGCGTCTGCCTGAGCCGCGGCTCCGGCACCGAGTGACTTCTGGCTCTTCCCCAAGGTCAAGATGACATGAGAGGGAAACGTATCGGATGGATCCAGGACACTGAGGCAGCTACGACAGCGTGACCAAGGCCCTGTGGCCCGTTCCTGGGACCTGCTCCCAGGTGCCCGGTGACTCTCAGCTTTCCCAGGGCTTGGTGTGCGCTGGTGCTCCATCAAGGCTGTAGAACTGAAACAAGTGGCCTGAGACCCCGGTGCCACCCCCTCACCTCATGGATGAAAAAATGAAGCCCATCTGGTCACCGATTTGGGGCTCTTTGCCTCAGTGGCCAGGAACCCGCTACTTAGAGACACGTCAGGCAGAGCTCAAACTCTGTATGACCAAATTTCTCCACAGGGCACCTGGGGTGGCCGGGGCCGGCTCCTGTCACACCGTGCCCTCTGCCTCTGTGTGATGCCCCCCACCTCCTCCAGAGACAGGCCTCCAGGAGATGCTCTTGGAGTTGCTTCGTGCCCCAGAGAACGGCAGTCATGTGCCAGCCGCGTGCCAGCCAGGCCCGGAACACTGAGCCAAGTGGGCTGGCAGGCCACAGGGCCAGGGCAACACTTCCCCTGTTCCCAGAAGGTTCTCGGAGGCGGAGCTGGTCCGGGAGCCCTCAGCCGGGTCAATGGAAAAACAGAGACCCAGCCCCCGGCCCCATGGAAACAGCGTGCTCCTGGTTCCTTCCCGAGTGGGGGAAACAGAGGTGGCCTGACGCGGCCAGGACCTCCTGCAGGCAGGCTGTGGCAGACCAGACGGACGCCTCAGAGGCCCATCATCCCAGACGGCAGGGCTCGCCTGTGTCACTGGGAAGGTGGCACTGCTGGGCTGGGACCAGGCTCAGTCACAATTCAGAAAGGTAAGGCTCGGCGCCATGGGGTGGGCATGCGTAAGGGCGATGCTGGGTTCCACTTAGGGTGGCGCGCTTGCCTGGCACCCCGGGCCCAACCCAAGCCCTGCAATAAATAAATAATGTATAATAATGATCTGCTGACGGGCAGTCCGACCAGCATCTAATGTAGAGAAAAATTATTTCGTGGTGACTCTGGACAGAACATGCTGCAAGGATAAAAGTCACTGTCGCAAGGCTTGGGAGGCGCCTCCCCCTCGGGTCAGATTTCCTTCCCCCTGCTTTCCACGGCCACGCCACGCCCCCTCTCCCAGCTGCCCCGCCCTCAGTCCACTGTCTCCCGGCCACGCCCTCTCAGCGGCCACGCCTCCTGTCCTGCCTCTCGTCGCCACGCCCCTTTCCTCAGATGCCCCGCCCCCTCAGTCTCCTCACAGCCACGCCCCCTTTCCCCCACCCGCCTCCCTCGGAGCACGAGGCCGGCCCAGTGCTGTGCGCTCTGTGGCTCGGGAACTGCCCGGAGCTGGTCACGCTGCCAGGCTCCTGCGGCAGGCCCCCCGGAGGGAGGCTGGGAATGGGTTGCTGGCCTCCTTGGGCAGGGCCAGCCCCGGGCCAGAGAGCCGGCAGGAGGGACCGTGGAGGGGACGGTTAAGTGGAGGCCGGGCGAAGCCACCTCCGCTGAGCAGGCCCAGCCTGGAGCCTCCTGGACGATGGATTATTGGGGATACTGAGGCAGCCGCGACCGCATGACCAAAGGACCCTGTGGCCCACGTCTGGGACCTGCTGCCCGGTGCCCGGTGGCTCTCAGCTCTCCCGGGGCCTGGCGTGCGCGGCTGCTCCAAGATTGTCGCATTTAAGCAAGTGGTCTGGAGACCAGGTGCCGTCCCCTCGCCTCGTGGGTGACCCATGGTGGAGGGGGCAGGGTGCTCAAGGCAGGGACACTCCGGTCCCCACTGAGGGAGGCTTGGAGCTGCGTCTCGCCAGTGGGCGACCTCAAGCCAGGGCCAGAGCCTGCACCTGGGGTCCCAGGACACGGATGCAGGCCTCATCTGGCACTTACTAGCTGCCTGACCTCAGGCCGCGTCCGCACCGCTGGGGGCCTCAGTCCCCACGTCTGTGGAAGGGGGTGACAATTCCTCCCCAGAGAACCTTGTGAGGAACAAGGAAATCTGGCGTACAGTGGTTGCTCAGCAAACGCATGGTGGCCCTGGGGCCCCCTTCTCGTGACCTTTACAGAGTGGAAGGTCATGGGCTCACTGGGGGGCTTTCGAGTCTAGCAACTTTAAAGTGATGTTGGGAAGATTCAAGGTGAAGGTCCCTTGTGGAAGAAGAATCCCAGGAGAAAGGGGAGGAAGACATGGGTTGCAAATTCAGCCTCAAAAATATAAAAAGTTCTGGAAATCTTGCGTAAGAAGGCTGCCCCGCCCAGCTGTCCTCATCCTGGTTCCCACAACCTGTGAGGTGGCCTCATTTTCAGAAGGGACAAGAGCAAGCTTGAGCCTAGCCTGGACATTTCGGTGACTAGACTCCCCCTTTTCTCAAAATTCAGTAAGATAATAAAAATAAATAAAAAGGGGCTCAGGATGTAGGCTGCTGCAAAGCTTCTAGGTTCGATCTTCGGTACTGAGAGAGAGGGAAGGGGCTGGGACTAGGGGTGGAGGATTGCAAGTTCAAGCCCAGCCTGGGGAACCTAGTGACTTGGTAAGGATCCTGTCTCAAATTCAGAATTTAAAATGGACTGGGGTTGTAGCTCGGGGGGAAAGTCCTGGACAGCTTGATCCCCAGCTCAACTCGATTACCTTAAGGGACCGTGAAAGAAGGTTGGCCCAGGTTACCTGGTTGGACCTCAAAAGCTTGGGCACGGGAGGTAGAGAATCGCCTCTCTAGAGAAGGGAAGGCCAGGCACCACCTGGAGTGATGCAGCCACGAGCCTGGGTTTCGGGAGCCACAGAGGCTGCAGGAGCAAAGGTGGGGTCCCCCGGGGAGCCTTCGGAGGGAACAGGCCCGGCTACACCTCAACTTCAGCCTTTCTCCTCCAGAGAAAAAAGGTGTGTTGTTTCAGGCCACTAGTTTGGGGACGTGGGTGACAACAACTGCAGGAAATTCACACAAAGGAAGAAACTGTCATCTGACCAGTCACATGGTCCAGGGGCCACCTGGGAGGAAGACAAGGTGAGTGGGGAAGAAGGTCTATTCTCTGTGTCTGCTACCTCCTCCCTGTCCTCTCCCAGAGGGACACAGCCCTGTCTACGACTTCCCCAGCTTGACCCAAAGCTGCAGAGCCTCCAGCTGCGGGGCATCAGCACAAGGGGACCCAGGGCAGGAAAGACACGGGGGGTGGGACAGGCACCCGTCTGTCCATCTGGGACCCTCGGTGCACCCATCTGTCTGTAGACGGAGCGTCAGTATTCACTGTGCGATTCCGGGAGAGTCAGAGCCACGGCACGGGTATGGCACCTCCTGGGTTCTCCTGGGACCCCTCAGCTCAGAGCTGCGGACAGAGGGCAGTGTTACCCACAGGCGGACCAAGAAGGGGACCAGCGTTTTGGGGCCCCACTCAGGTTTGGCCCGCCAGGAGTGCTGCCCAACTTCTGCAACAGGAAGTCCCCTCCTCACACGTCCTGCTTCGTGTGGGGTCTGACCCCCCCAGCAGCCTATGACGAGGCCTTGGCCATGGGTCCAAGCAGGGAAAGACAAGTGGTGACCACTTACTTTTTTTAAAGTTATTATTTTAAAGTGCACCCAGCCATGATTTTCCTCAAAATCCTCCCCCGGCTTCCAACGCACTTGTCCCATGGTGCGCTCCACTTTCCGAAGCACTTCTGGCATCCTCTTTCCTGAAAATCTTTACAAAGCGAGCCCCATCTGACAGCAAGGCCGGCTTGTCCCCACCCACCTCGGTCCGCGGGCCTGGTCCTGGGGACTTCTGGCTCTTTCCCAAAGTCAAAAGGACCAGGAAAGGGAGACATCGTGAGTGGATTCAAGGTATCGAGGCAGCCGCCACAGACAGCACACCTGAAGACTCTTAGGAAGGAGGTTTCCCGAGCTGCTCCAGAAAGCCACGAGGACGATGGGACGCGTGTGCTCGAAGTGAGGGAGAACGTGGAGGAGGGCGCGTGGCCGTGGGTTGCTGCTACAGTCCATCAAAATATAGCGCTCACCTGTCACCCCTCACGCACAATCGGTATCGCAGCCAGCAGAGCTGGGACAGATGGGATCCCGCCTCGGTCCCCTACCCCACCCTCTGAACAGCCGCCGCCGGGCCAGTGGCAGGTGGGATCTACTCAGCCCAGCTCAGGATTCTTCAGGAAGAAGTGCCCCGGTCGGGGCAGCACCCCGAGGACGCCAGGAGCAGGGTGCCATCGGGCCTTTAAGCCTGTGATGTTTGTCAGCCGAAACACACCAAGGGAGCCGGAGAACCGGAGGGGGTCCAGGATCTGACTCCACTGCGGTGAGTCAGGACGCTGGCCTGGGGTCTTGGGTGGCCCCACGCTGAAGTCCAGCCTCCCGGGGCCGAGTCCTTCCCCACAGACGTGTCCACCGCCACTGCCCTTCCATGCCGAGCTCGGCCCCGGGTCGGGGGGACCTGGGCGGAGGCTGGGGTCTGCTTAGCAACTTCATTTCTTTTCGCCCGACCCTGTAAATCCGCTCCACGCAGTGACATTTGCGGAGTGGATTTGCCACGGGCCTTCCTAATCCCCGCAGAATATTAAGGCTGCGTGCATGACTTTATCTTTGGTTACATTAACTTCAATTTTCCTTAGGAGTAAGTATTTGGCTACAAAAATTAATATAGTGCAGTTGAAAAGAATCTTATGACAGGGGAGGGAAAAAAAGACTAATTTCATCTAGGGCCGCTCAGATCCCCGAGTACAGCGGGGTTAATGTAATTAACTTCCCGTGTGAGGCCAGGCTGTGTACACACGCGGCTCTCCCGCTGGAGGCAGATTAGATTTTATTACTCTATATTCCCTGCTTATCTTCCCCGGCCTCCGATATTACTTGCCACCACGACTTCCAGGTTCTGCGTGGCGATGCACGCGCAGAACCATCTGGTACGGAGCCACGCCGCTTATTTAAGGATTTAATTAAATGCCCTAAACGGAGAGCTTCTCCGAATTAACATTTTAAATGTGACTTATTGCAGGTTTAATATTGTCTTAACGCCGACCTGGGAAACTCCGGCGCATGGCCACGTTGTTGACGTTCAAATTGAATTCATTCTGGGTGGCTCCGGGGGGCCCATTAATTAATCTAAACAACTAATGGGGATTGGTTCTGACTTTTGATGAAGATTATTTACTGAGACAATTTGCCATGAATAAAGAGTCACAGTAGGCAAATGCTTAATTGAATTCACAAAAAGTCTCATTGTGCGGGGATATCAGGGAGGCGAGGCCAGCACGCTTTGAAACCCCGTGGAAAGGGGAGAGTGCCCGCTCCTCTTCCCAGCGCTGATAACAAAGTGAGTGGGTAATTACGTTTTCCTGGGCAATTTGCTGCTCGCACAAGAACAACAGGTCTGGCTGGCTAATCGCTGCGTTGGAAAAAGAATTTTTTTCCTAAGAGCACCAACTTTGCCCTTGAGTGGCGTGTGGCCCTCACCAGTTGCCCCAACGCAGGAAGTTGGGACAACTCGGGGTCACAGAAACTTCAGGATCACACGCTGCTCCCAACCCACCCCCTGCCCACCAGGTATCTGCTGCCCTGAGAGCTCTTGTGTCTCCCCTCCCCGCCCATTACTGCTGAGCGCTCAGGTGTCTCTGATGAATCCCAGGTGCATTATGCAAGCCTGAGGTTGCAGGTGACCAGGTGGCCCTGGCCCATTATAATCCAGCACTCTGACAGGCTGAGGCAGGAAAGGAAGATCGCAAGTTCGAGCCAACTTGGGAAACTTAGCAAGACTCTGCCTTAAAATCAAAGCAAATCAGAGAGGGCTGAGGCCCTGGGTTCCATCCCTGAAAAAAAAAGAACAAAAAGAAAAAAATCTGGATGTGAGGCCCTGGGTTCAATCTTTAATATATAAAAAAAGAAAAACATCTAGACGTACCTGCCTATCCATCAGTTTTTCACCTTCATCTTGCCCAGCCCTGACGTGGTCAGCACCTGCTGCGTGCAGCACCCCAGCCTCTCTGCGTCTCCCTGTCCCTGCTGGGTCCGTGGGCTTTACTTGGCTTCTCAGTGCATAACTAGGGACCAGCATCTTTGTACTCCTCTGGGTGTGTTGGAAATGCAGGGTCCCAGGCCCCCCCCCCAGACAGAACCTGCATTTCACATATGGTACTGGGTATCAAGCCTTCACACGGAGCTACATCCACAGCCCATTTTTTATTTTTATTTAGAGATGGGGCCTCATTAAGTTTCTGAGTTCCCCAGGCTGGCCTTGAACTCGCGATCCTCCTGCCTCAGCTTCCCAGAGTGCTAGGATAACAGGCCTGCCCACATCACCAGGCTGGGATCTTTCTTTAACCCACCGATACATCAGCACAACTGCAGAGACCGTAGGTGTAGACGTGAAAAGTGTTTCCATCTTGCATGGTGACTATTAAAAAATAAATAATAAACAAACCAGAGCCTAAGCCCTACATTAGACAGCCATAGATCCATTAAAATAAAACTGAAGTGGATCTGTGTTTACGTGAAGGGGCCCAAGGTTTATTACAGAGAGAAAAAGTAGATGCTGAACTGTAGACATGATAGAATCCTAATTGGGTAAGAAAATGTCAAAACAGAAGCCCATGGTGAGTGATTTGTATGTGCACGATGTTAGGGGTCACGGACCTGAGAGGCGGAGGTTCTGGGGTTCAAGCCTGGAGCTTTGGAAGGCAGAAGGAAGCAGAGTTTAACTCACTGCTATCCTGTATTTTTCTTCTTATGTTCTTATTTTTTTTTTTTAAAAGCTAATCAAGAATTAAAACTTCCAAAGAAATCACAGCTAACACAGTAAATCCCAGTCAGGGTCATTTTAGAACTCGGCAGGTTTGGTCATGGCCTCTACCACAGAATCTTTAACAAAACTGGCATTACCAAGTGACAGACAAGACATGGCCAAAAATGACAGTGAATATTTAAATTTAAAATTTATATACAGAAAAGACACACAGCCAGGAATCCTCCTCCCTTGGGCCTGTTCTTACACTGTCTGAGGTCTTCTTCCCAAGTGTCTTTAGTTTAGCTTGGTCATGGCTGCCTCCATGTCCTGAGTCCATTCAAAACATCAGCCTCTTGTGGTTGCTGTGCCTTTGGGGAAGAGCCGGAAGTCACACGGTGCCAGATCCGGTGACTAAGGGGGATGAGGACACCGTGTTTTTACGAGCCTGCCTTTCCGTGGGATGATGCTCAGCAACGGTATTCACCATTTAAAAAAAAAAAAAATCACACCTCATATGGGCTGGGGGAGTATCTCAGTGGTTAGAGCACTCGCCTAGCAAGCAGAAGGCCCTAGGCTCGATTCCCCAGCACCGCATAAGCTGGGCATGATGGTGCATACCTGTAATCCTAGCACCCGGGAGGCTGAGGCAGGAGGATTGCATGAGTCCGAGGCCAGCCTGAGCTACATAGTGAGTTCAGGACCAGCCTGGACCACAGAGTGAGACCCTGTCTCAAAAAAATAAACTCTCTATAAACACTTCCCATGTACTTTGACCGCACCTAGTAAGTAAACCAGCACCCCGTAAGCAGTGACCTGTTCACTCTGGGACTGGTTAGCTACAGACAAATCAGGATATAAATTCCAAATGGATAAAATAAAGAAACGGTATCAGAGGCACTGTCTCATCCACTGGAGAATCTACCCTCTGCCCCCTCAAGGCCACCTCACTGTGGGAAGGGGTTCATCTGCACTATCTTGAAGTGATTGGGGTTGTAAACATCTTAAAAATCGGATCCATTTTTAACATAATTTACACGGAACTCATTAAAACCTGGCCAGCCCCCATGCATGGGCCGCTTGTTGGTGGAGTGCATCTGGGGGTCCCTCTCCCAGGACAGGAGGAACCAGCCGGCCTGGAGGGTCAGGCGAGGAAGGCCGGGCTGAGACGTGCAGAGGGCCACAGCGGGGAGGCCTGGGTCACCGGCCTCCTGCGGGTCACCCACCCGCCGCCATCCTGGATGCTGCCCCGCCAACCCATCCCAGCTGAGGCCCGCCACCCTCCCTGCCACCCGCCCCCCCCCCCCACCACCACCACCATGGTACTTCTGTGGTTTTCCCAAGCAGGGACTTTGTGGACAATACCAAACACCATTTTGAAAGGGGGAAAAAAAAAAGGATGAACGATAACCTAAAGTCTAGGGATTGGAGCAGTGGGGACGCCAAAAGATGATTCCAGGTTTCCCAAGCCTCCGACTTGAACTTCTGCCTTTAGAACTGTGGTCTGTGTAAAGAAAATGGTGGCAGAGAGGAGGGAGGAACGAAGCTGGCCCGGGTGCGGGAGAGTCAAAACCTCCAGGGATTCTTCGGGAACAGAACCACGAAGGGAGTGGCCGCCCTGTCACGCCCTCCCGCCATGATGTTTCGGCCTAGAAGCAATAGAACAGCCAACAGTGGCCTGGAACTTAGAAACCCTCCAGTCGCCGAGAGAAGCGGTCAGGCAGGCACCCTGGTACTTTGGCGCTGCACCCCCTTTTTAGATTCACGTGCCCAGGCACACAAGCGGGCAGAATGCTGAAGTTGGCCTGCAACACGAAGCGCCCCCTGTCTCAGACACCGCCGCTTCCCGTGGTGCCTTGCAACCCTTCTGTGGCCAGTGGCCGGACTTGTCCTGGGCTCCCAAGACCCCGACAGTCTTGCCTCTTGCCCCCTCCCTGCTGACAGGGAAGCCAGCAGAACTATTTCAGCCGAATTTCCAGCAGTCCCCTGAGCAGGGCTGATTGCAGCAGGTACTCAACTAGACACTGCGATCCTCCAGGCAGCGGTCTCAAACACGTCCGTGCTGACACTTGGGCTGAACCAGTGCGTTGTGGGGACTGCCCTGGGCTTTGTAGGTCACGGCATCCTCAGCCCCTGTTCCTACATGCCCGTCACAACCCCTTTGTCACCACGATCAAGAGTGTCACCAGACATCACCAGTCACCCTCAGAGGAGGAAGTCTGCCCTAAGCGACCTGCCTGATCTAGAACAGCGCTTCGTAGAATGTGCTCTGCGTAACCCACTTTCATGGAGTGTTAATCTTATTTTCCGAAAAATGGGACTCTGTGAGTTGCTAAATTTGAGCAGCTGGGCCAAGCCCACAGGGCTCAAAGGTGCATACGGCCCGTCCCCCTCAGGCCTCTCCCGCCTCTCCGTGGCCTTGGGCGGTGGCTCTGAGGTTCTTTCCTGGTCACCAGGGATGGAATATTAGAGAGAAGCCACCTGAAGGAGGGGAGGTTGATTTTGGCTCACGGCTCCAGTCCACGGCCAGCTGACTGCGTTGCTTTTAAACACCTGAGAGGACCGTCACTACCCATCCGACGTGGGGTGGGGCGGTAGGCCTGGCCACTGCGCCTTTCATCAGCCAGCCCTTTCTCTTTCCGTCCCACTCAATGCCAGCTTCAGAAATGCCTCGCTGCCATGTGCCCTGGGAAGTAAGCTTGCCTCTCAGCCCCGAACGCCGCCACCATGGCCCACTCCGGTCCCCACGGACTGACTGGCTTCCCTCCACCGGCATTGACTCCCGCACCGGGCATCAAAGCCGCAGTGTTCCCCTCCACCCCTCTGAGCTCTGCTCTCGCTTTGGTATTGAAATCACAAGCTGCTACTTCCGCCGCCTGAAAGAGACATGGGAAATAATATATTCACCAAAAAAAAAGCTCAGCCCTGACACATCCACATTATAAAATCTTCAGCACCCACTTTTAAAAAGTAAAAGATTTATGTGGAAGCATATTGAAGGAAAGGGGAAGGGCTCACGTTAAGCTGGAAAAAGCAGGGTACGATACGATCTCAGGTTGGTAAAAACTGACATAACAGGGAGAAACGGAAGAGTGGTATACCTCCAGACGGAAAAGCACAGATGACTTGTTTCCTCTGTCTGCCTTTCTAGAAGTTCCATATTTTTTACAGGAATGCACAGGACTTGGACACTCTGCAGCTAAAAGCTGGTTTTAAAAAGATCACGACTCGCCTCTCTTTCAGCCCAGAGCACAATGTTTCAACAGGGGACCCCCACATTCTGAGTGGAAAGGCGGGGGTACTTGGGCTGTGGCTCTTGTCACCAAACTACAGGCGTAGAAGGAATACTTCAATAGTACACACCTGTTCCAGCCACAAAGCCAGGGCCACCACCTCCGTGTGGCCAGAGGGCTCTAGTCCACCAGCTTGGGCACCTGCAGAATCTTCCCTGCCCTGCGAGGTGCAGGAACGTGTTTGAAACTTGACACTAGAGCTCAGAAGGCAATGGGGGCATGTGTGGTATCCTGGTCCCTAGGGACAGCCGCTACTGGTCACAGAGGGGACGTCACTTGGGGCACACAGACAGGCAAGCCCACCGTCCTCACAAGGAGGGCCACAGGCCACTGGAGACCTCTCAACCCCCAGATCTGGGCCAGGGAGTGAGAAAAGCCGACCCGCTGAGTCCCCAGTGCCCAAGCACTCGTCACACACCGAGCTGGGGAGAGGGCAGGCAGGTGGGCACGTGGCGGCTGATGCCGTAGGGCAGGGGTGGGAAGCTGGAACCTGGGGCTGCCCCCAGGTCTGTTCTCTCACCACCTACTGTTGAGCACTGCAACTGGAAGGCGGGTGCAGCGGGCACCTGGCCCCAGCGGTGCTGGAACCCGGGAGCGGGGCCTCATCACAGCAGCTCTAGCCGGCAGCGGCATCCACCTCCCCAGAGGCTCACGGGAACACAGCTTGCTGAGCTGTGCAGGTCTGCAGTGGAGTTCTTGGATTTTGTGTTTCATTGCTTTGTGGTCGTTTTTCTGTTTTGTTTTTAAAACACGTTCTCACTAATCATTAAGTTGCCCGGATCGGGCTCAAACTTGGGATCCTCCTGCCTCAGCCTCCCATAGTGCTGGGATGACAGGCCTGTAGCATCATGCCTGATAAAATCTGCATTTCCAGCAAGTTCCTAGCCCTGCTGCCATCGCTGGCCAGGAGACCCCACTTCGAGAACCTTGGCCGAACAGCAGGGAGAAAGGAAGGCCAAAAAACATGTGCTCCTCCCAGCTGCCACCGGGGCGGCAGGACGTGCATGGCCCAGCACCAGAGGGCCACCGCTTGTGGCCGGCTGGGCTTGGGGCAGCTCAGCACCTGCACAGGGCGAGCCCCGCCTCCTGCAGGTGTCAGGTAGACCGCGAGGAGCAGGCTTCCGTCCTGGCCTTTGTGTTTCGGGGGCGTCTGTGCCCAGCGGCGGAGGTACCTTCCAGCCCGTTCCCTCCAGCCAGGCTGCCTGCCGCTCTGTGCGATTCAGCTTGCTTCAGAACCCCGGCGGGGCGGGAGATCCGCGGGGAAGGCCTGGCGGGGGGCCTGGGCTCCGCGGGGCGGGTCCTTGCAGGTAGTAGAGGTGGGTGTGAATGGGGGAGAGGGGGCAGGTGGGGATCGGTGGGGATTAGTAAATTATTCACGCCTGTCTCCTCCGCTAAGCCTTCCTTCCTCTCAAAGATGCTTATCAACACCCTTAGATTTTTTTTCATCCATTTTTTAAAGGAGGCAAAGGGGAGGAGAGAGAGAGAGAAGAATGTTTAATTAAGAAATGAAACCATCCCCCGCCCTAAATATTCCGCGCCGCGTTTATCGCCTGCAGGAACGGGGAGGGAAGAGTCCAGCCAGGGCTGGAAAATGGCTTTCATCATCTGCAAAAATCCCATGCCCAAAATAGCCCCACCGTTGCCCTGGCAACGGGCACGGCGCCCCTCCCCCGCCCCGCCCCCCTTGGCATACTGCTGCATATTTCTATCATGTCTTAGCAGGCGCAGTTCATAAACACGACGGCATAACGAAGGACGTTATCGCCAGTGACTTACAGCCCAGCTGCGCCCCGCGAGATAGGAACGGTAAGCAAATACGATTTCATGCAGCTAGGGCAACAGATGGATTGGTGTCCTTCAAATGCGCTGCCACGTCTCCAAGTCAGTCCAAATTCAGAAGGGAAGTTGGCCTCGTCCTCTCCCTGGCCGCCCTAGACAGCGCGCGGGGTAATGCCCGCGAGTCTCCTTAGGGCTGGAACCGGCTTGCCCTGAGACGGGAATTTATTTCAGCGGCTTCTCGGCGCCCCGCGCCCCCGCCTCCCCTGTCAAAGGACTGAGGAGGGAGGAGGCCCGCCCCGCCGCGTGGGCCTTTTTTGAATTAATGATCCTCTTCCCCCATTACCCAGCCTCCCGTGGCGAGGAGCGTGGGAGCAGGGTGGGCACTGTGCAAATGAAGATTTGGCCTCCAAATCCGGTTCCTGCGGCGTGAGAGGCAGGGGCTCAGTTTCCACGGCTGATGTCGGGAGGGAGGCTGTGCCGCCCCAGAGACGCTGCACACCTGGAGACCGTGGACAGCCACGGGGGTCCACAGAGCTTTCCTGGAGATGGGGGAGGCGGGGAGCTACCTCTTGTGTCCCTAAAGCTCAGACAAGTGCTTTGGGACCCTGCTCCACTGGGGCTCATCCCAGATGCCTGGAGCTGGGGCGTCCCTTGTGGTTAGAGCACTGGCCTGGCGTGCCAGAGACCCTGGGATCGGTTCCCCAGCACCACAGAAAAATTAGCAGGACGTGGTGACACATGCCTACAATCCCAGCACTCTGGGGTGCTGGGGCAGGGCTGCCTTGACTTTCAGGCCCAGCCCGGGCTACCTAGTGAGTTCAGGACCAGCCTGGACTATAGAAGCGGGACTCTGTCTCAAAAACTAGATAAGTAAATGAATAATTTGAAAAAAATTAATATGTGGCCAGGCCTGGAGGCACAGGCCTGTTATCCCCACATGGTAGGAGGCTGAGTCAAGAGGATCACAAGTTTGAGTCCAGCCTGAGTAGCAACAGCCGGTCTCAAAATTAAAACCAGAAAAGAAGAGGCTGCAGGGTGTGGCTCAGTGCCAAGGCCCTGGGTTTGACCCCAGTTCCACCATAAATCAATAAATTAACCAGTCAAGCGTGAACGTTAGTGCTGAAGGTGGACCTGGCCCAGAGAAGAGGGATGTGTCCTCATGGTGGGGCTCTCATGGTCTCCTGGGCAAGGTTGAGGAGGTCAAGGGTCAAGGGCCACCTTGCCTCTCCCCTTCAATGGGAGCCTGATAGACTGGCCAGCCCTCCCCGGGGGCCTTGTAGCAAGCACACAGCAGGCCCACAGGCTCACAGATCTCCTGGACTGCCCGAGCCGGGGGACACTACCCTGTTCCCCACCCACTGCTCCATCCAGTCACTCCCAGGTCACCAGTGTCCCTGTGCCAGCTCAGCTGTGTTCACAGCTGCCCCAGAAGGGGAGAGGAGCCGGATAGGGACAGGTGGAGGAAGGAGGGGGGCCTCGGGGTGTGGGAACAGTTACAAAGCCTGGGACACAGGCGGGGTAGGGGGATGGGCTGCTGGGGGCAGCGTGAGGGGGGTGCCTCTGGGTGGCAGGTAGATCCTCAGCCCACGAGCATTGACAGGTCAGCCAGCCCCTGCCTCGGGCCAGGTCAGTGCCATGTGCAGAATGCCTCTGGGGCGAGAGACCTGATGAGAACGGGATGCTCAGACCCCCAGGCTACAGCGGGACCTGGCAGCAGGGGCGTCTCAGTCGCTTTCCCATCGCCACCACCTAAAGGAGGAGGGGCCAGTTTGGTTTGGTGGCCCTGGGGACTGTACTCAGAGCCTGCACACTAAGGTACAACCCCAGCATTTTTTCATTTTTGATTTTGAGACAGGGTCTCACTGAGTCACTGACTTTCTCCGGCTGGGCTCAAACTCACGACTCTCCTGTTTCAGCTTCTCAGAATGCTGGAATCACAGGCCAACACCAGCTGGTGGCAATTTCAGTCCAGGGTTAGGATGGCTCCAAGGGTATCCCATGGCAGCCAGGAAGCAGAGAGAGAAAGGGCAGGAGCTGGGATAAGAACACACCCTTCCAGGCCCCACCCCCGGGCCCCACCTCCAGCCAGGCCCCGCCTCCAGCCAGGCCCCGCCTCCTCACAGCAGGCGGCCATGGGTGAGTTCACTGTTGAGCACAGTGCCCCACCATCCAGTCACCATCCACACAGGGAGACTTTGGGGGAGCACTTCAGACCTAAACAATAACAGTTTTCAATAAAGATTTTTACTTGCCTGGCCCTGGGGTACTTGTGGCTTGGGACACCGTCCATCTGAGACAATTTGACCTCGGTCCGGAGACCTTCCTGATGGTGGCGCGCCATGGGGAGAAAACCGTAGTCGAAGCAGGGACCTCGAGTCCCCCCAGAAGGGGAGCGAGGACGTGTCCCCTCCCACCGTTCTTCCCTGCCTGGCTGCCTCCAGGAAGGAGGGCCTTTTTTCATTTTCTCACATGCAGAGGAGGCAAGCAAACCTCTATCGTTCTCATCCTGAGCACTCGGCCCAGAAAGGCGAAACAAGACCAGCTTTGTACCCTGTAGACAGTGAGGGTTGTTGTAAGACAGAAAGTTCAGTTATTTTTTCCCCTCCACTAAACCAGCACCATAAAACACCTCCACAAGCCACCGGATGATAGCATCCCATGACGTATGGGGCCATGGAGTGGAGGAAGATCGTGCTGAGAAACGACACCAGGACGCGCCCCGTGAGCCTTCGCTGCTCTGCGTTTCTGTCTCCCCGGGCTTGACACCCACTTTTCTTTGTCCTCCTCCAAGGTGACACACACCCCACACACCGACAGCCAGTGTCTCATTGTTCTCAGCCCTGGTGCATCCTCACAGCCACGCTGTGTCCCCGGAGAAGAGCGCTGAGGGGTGGGGCTGGGGGGATAGGCCGTCCCTTCACCCCAGGTATAGCCCTGTATCAGCTTTAGGGGTGAAGGGCTGCAGCCCCCGCGTGCTGGATAGAGAGCCTCTAGGAACATGGAGGGGTCCCCTGAACCTAAAAGTGAGGGTGGGCGGGAGAGCCCGGGAAGTGGGCAAGCACCTGCCACCGTGGGGGTAGGAGAAGGGAGGGGACAGCGATAGAAACAGACGTGGACACCATCAAGGCAGGCAAAGCTCACACGGGCCGCCTCCTTTGCTGAACATAGGTCATGGTTCAGACCTAAATTGTCCCCAGAAAGTCTCATATTTGGAGGTGGGGCCTGGTTGGAGGCGGGTCACCAGGGTTGTGAGACTTGGAAGGGTGGGTTCTTGTCCCGGCTCCTCCTTTCTTCCTTTCTCTGTTTCCTGGCCTCTGTGGGTGAGTCGCTGTCCTCAGCTGGACCCTCCCACCATGCTGTATCTGCCAGCAATGCAAAAGACAGCCTGCCCACCATTGACTAAAACCATGAGCTGAAATGAGACCCTTCCTTCCTTCCTTCCTTCTTTTTTTTCTTTCTAATTTTCTTGTAGTGCTGGGAATCAAGCCCAGGGCCTCACACTGACCTACATTCCCAGCCTTTTGTTTTTTGTTGTTGTTGTTGTTGTTGTTGTTGTTGTTGTTGTTGTTGTTTTTGAGACAAAGTTCTCCTGCCTCAGCCTATCAGAGTGCTGGGATTACAGGTCATCACTGAGTCCAGCAAAATCATTTCTCCTTTAAGTTTCAGGTGTCAAATATTTTGTCCCAGACAGGAGACAGTGGCTAATAACATGTCTGGGAAGATGCCCTGGCAGGTGGCGCTGCCTCCCTGCCAGAAGGAACGCTCCACCACTCCCTGCCTTGGGGCCGGAAGCACAGGAGCGGCTGGGGTCAGCTGGTAGCAGGTAGCAGGACCAGATCACCCTCCCCAGCCCCACAAACCCCAGATCATCTGTGCTTGTTCGCTCTGGTCCCCACATCCCGGGCCACGCTGCCTCCCCAGGTGTGAGACACCCCCCCCCCCCCCCCCCCCCCCCCCCCCCCCCCCCCCCCCCCCCCCCCCCCCCCCCCCCCCCCCCCCCCC
>PVKB01003212.1:142313-178009 GCA_004027205.1 Ctenodactylus gundi | reverse complement strand
AACCTGATGTTGGCGTGGTGGAGGTGTGGTCACCTTGGGAGTGAGCCAGGCGGTGAGTCAGGGCGCCCCACCCTCTCAGAGAGCCTGTGGTTGGTCATACCCAGCACTGCACTCTACACACCGGGTTGGTGTGGATTCCATCCTTTTACCCCCCCCCCCCCCCCCCGTGCTGTGCTCAGGTGAGCAGGGCTGCCAGGTGGTGGTGATGGTGCAGGCCTGTCACCCCAGCACTCAGGGAGGCTGAGGCAGGAGGATCACAAGTTTAAACCTAGTCTGGGTAACGTTGTGACTTAGTGAGACCTCGTGGTGTAGTTTGGGTCTGGAATGTTCCCCAAAAGCCTTATATGTTTGGATACTATGGACTAACTGTGGCACCTGGTGTGGTTAGGATGTGGGGCCTGGCCGAGAGGGCGGATTACAGGTGTGTGATGGGTTGGGGGAGTGTAGCAGATTACAGGCATGTGGCACTTACTGGGAATGTGACCGGGAAAGGGCAGAGCACCGGGGCTTACCCCAGAGGGGGGCCTGGCAGGACACAGGCCAGCTCTGCCCTTCTTTGCTCACTTGGCTTCCTGCTGGCCACGCTGTGAGCAGCTTCTTCCAGCCAGGCCGCCGCCATGGGCTTTCACCATTGCCCCTTGCCCAAGCATGGACCGAGGCCGCCTGACACTGTGGGCTAAATAAACCTTTCCTCCCTTAAATTGCGGGTGTCAGGTATTCTGTCCCAGTGATGAAAGAGTAACTAAGACAAAAGTTGGCACCAGAGAAGTGGGGTCACTGCTGTGACTTTACCCAATGTAGCTGAGAACCTTTGGAACTAGTTGGCAGGGGGAGTTTGGAAGGGCTGGGAGATGCCAGCTGCAGAACCCTTAGAATTCTGTGAGCCAACCTTGGGAGATTCTGGTCAGAGCTCAGCAGACCAGAATGCCGAGAGGATTGCAGATTGGAAAGGCCAGGCTCAAGGAGTTGGGAAGGAGGACTTCGCTGGCATTTGGTCTAGAAACCATGCATGCTGTACTCTGGCAAAGAGTGTGTTGGCATTTTGCCCTTGGCCAGAGATGTAGAGATGTTGACTGAAATTGAGATTAAGGATGATGGACTACTTAATCTGGTGGAGGAAATTTTAAGCCGGCCCATGTTCAGGCTGTCACATGGGTACCGCTTATGGCTGTTAGCCAACTCTACGGCAAAAAGGAGGAGAAAACAACAGAAGAAAAAGATGCCAAATGTTCAGTTTTGCCAAACTGAAACGGACTGCAATGCAAAAGACGGCACTGTTGTTAAAGAGATTAGCGCTAAGTGACTAAGATACCTTGCCTCCGGATGAAAAATAAAAACCGGGCCGGGGGTGCACATAGGCCCCGGAAGCCAGGACTTTCTCCTCCCCCATTTCTTCAAGAGCCCATGAGTCACCTTGTCCCCAAGGTGCCGCTGGCCGCTTGCCCGGGCCTTCCCAGGGACCCGCTGGCTTACCACGGGCCGTATGTAAATCACCGGGGAAGCGGCGTGAGGGAAGGTAATTTCCAGCAGCCGGGAGCGCGTCCATCCTGATGCATTTTATGAATCTCACATTTTGCGTCCGACTTGTGCATAAAACTTCCGCAGATTTATACAAGCAGAC
Source organism: Ctenodactylus gundi (assembly GCA_004027205.1). Taxonomy (NCBI): domain Eukaryota; kingdom Metazoa; phylum Chordata; class Mammalia; order Rodentia; family Ctenodactylidae; genus Ctenodactylus; species Ctenodactylus gundi. The sequence goes on along the minus strand of PVKB01003212.1, from coordinate 176,388 downwards.
CGCGTAAGTCACTCGCTGCCAACCAGGCCCTATATCTTGATGACCTTTCAGAAGCGGGTGATGGCTGTCCTGTTGTTATCCATAATTGGAAAAGCACTGGAGATAAGAGAATTTACGGCAGCCAGCGATCCACCTGAGAACAGCTGTAAAGAAGGTACCAGGGTGTCTAACCGGCGGTGGGGGGAGCCGTTTTGTCAGATGTTATCTCCCCTCCCCCTGCAGCCTGCAGGCTCTTGGGTGGCTGCCCCAGCGGGGCGGCTGACTCCTGGCACCGGGGTTGGGGCTCAGTCACTTCAGTCCTCCCTGGAGAGTTCGCCTCCCCCACCATGATGCAGGCCGTATGGGGGGCGGGGGCACTAAACACGAGCAAAGGCGGGGGGGGGGATAAGGGGTGTGGGATGTTTCCTTGGTCTCCTTCAGGCCCTGCGGGCTTACTGCGGGCTCCGACTCACCAGGTACTGCACAACAGGCTGGGCTTAGGGGACTCAGTGTTTAGAATGCTTGTTTAGCAAGCTCAAGGCCCCCCTGAGTTTGATCCCCACATTTTTAAAAAACTATCTGAGTTGGGGCTGGATCAAGGGCTCAGCAGTTAGAGCACTTGCCTAGCAAACACTAAGTCAAGGGCTAAGTCCCAGAGCTCGACTCCCCAGCACCATATAAACCGGGCGTAGTGGCCAACGCCTGTAATCCCAGCACTCGGGAGGCTGAGGCAGGAAGATTGCCATGACTCCAAGGTCAGCCTGGACTACAGAGTGAGACCCTGTATCAAATAAATAAATAAATAAATATCTGAGCATAGTGCTATGCTAGGGAGGCTGAGGCAGGAAGATTACTATGCATGAGCCCAAGGCCAGTCTGGGTGACACAGTGAGTTCAGGACCAGCTTGGGTGACACAGCGAGACCCTGCGGATGTCCCGGAGAACAGGAACAGCACGTGCCCGCGCTTTGTGCATTTACCTGCCACCGGAACCAAGGTTTAATCCCATGTTCCAGCCACAGAAAGGAGCAGGAAAGGACCCTGGGGAGCAAGGACGAGCCCGTGCAAAGGGACTGTGCCCCGCGCAGGGACAATTAGCTATAAGAAGTCACAGGATTAATTCTGGCCGCCAGGAAAGCCAAGGTAAGCAGGGTGCGAACCAAGCACCTTTAGCTCCTGCATACAACTGGCTGCGTCTCATTGGGCCAGATGGGGGGTGGGGGGGGGGCAGGGGGTTTTGCAGCCTCCACAGGGAAGGGGACGAGTGGGGGCCTCCTGGAGGCAGAGGCTGGAACAGCTGGGACCATCCTGGTGGAGGAGGATGGCAGGTAAACCCTGGCACTGGACTGCCCAGGGTGCCAGCAGGACTCATTCGTGCTGGGACTGCAGGCCTCTGCTCCTAGGCCTGGCACGGACCTTCTAGACCAGGAGTCCCCTGCCTTTTTGGTCCCAGGGGTCAGTTTCCAACAGATGTGGGGTTCTGAGGTGATTCATCCCGTTACACTACTGTGTACTTCATCATCGTAACATGATGAAATAATTAAAGGAATAATCCAGACTCCACGGCACGGGCCTGTCATCCCAGCGCTGTGGGAGGCTGAGGCGGGAGAATTTCAAGTCTGAGCTCGATCTAGGCAGTTAGTGATTTAGTCTAAAAATTAAAACAAGAAAAAAAAATGCCTGGGAATGTAGCTGAGTCTGAGGAGTCTGAGCTTCATCCTCAGCTGAGGGAGATGGGGAGGCGGGTGAGGGGAGAAAGGGGGAGAGAGGAGTGAAGTATTGGAAAGGGACAGGGCAGAGGCCACCTGCATGGCGCCAGGTGCCAGCTGGAGCAGCCCGCGCCGGCTATTGGCACGTGAGTAGCCAGCCCAGGGCTGAGCCCCACTGTACAAGCCTCCCCGCTGGGAATCATCTAAGCTTCTGAGCAAATGACCCAGTGACCCTGTACTGCAGACTAACGGGTCGCTGCCCTCTGAGCTGGGAGTTTGACCTGAGACGAATCAATTCTCCTGTTTGTTTAAGGAGCTGGGCTGGGGGCGTGGGCCTGCAATCCCAGCACTCTGGGAGGCTGAGGCAGAGTTCAAGTTCAAGCCCAGCCTGGGCAACTTAGTGACTTCAGGAGACCCTGTCTCAGAATCAACGCTAAAAGTAGCTCAGTGTGAAGGCCTGGGATCAATCCCCAGTACTGGGAGAAAGAGGGCGAAAGAGAGAGAAGAGAGAAAGGGCTGCTGGAAAGCCCAGAGGCCACAGACAAGGCCTCTTCTGGGTAGATGGATGAGTTTACCTGAAACCAGGTGCCTGCTGGGGACAGGTGCTAAAAGCCCCACAGAGAGCAGAGCCCAGGCCTCCCTATCCCTCTAGGAGCCTGTCACCTCCCAGCCACTGTTCTGTCTGTCATCCAAATGCAAAGATCTTTCTCTGACCCAGGGGGCAGACACGCTGCCCAGTCTGGGCAGCCTGGGCCTCCACCTCCACCTGCAGTCCCCCACGCCAGGCCTTGTGGCACCCCAGGGACTCAGGTGCTGCAGGGAAACTCGGGGAGCTGCCTGGCTGCCCGCCTTCCTCACACATGTGCAGGCACCTGGGCTCAGGCGAGGGACGCAGGAGCTGGTCACAGACTCTCTCCTGACCCTGGGAGCGTGGACCCCGTGCACACGGAGATGGGTCCTTCCTAGGGTCTCTGCTTTTACCCCACACTTGGGGGCAGAGGAGGAGGCTGCAGAGAGGGAGGGGCCACCCAGAGCCCAGTGTCCTGCTGCACGAGCCTGTCCCACAGTCCCGGGCCACCTCCCACCCCTCTAAACAATCGAAGCTCTTGCAGGGTTACCTGAGTCTCCAGTACTCTGGGAGGCAGAGGCAAGAGGGTCCCATGTTTGAGCTCAACATGGGCAATACAGCAACTTTGGCCCTCTGGCACAATAAATGTAAAAATATGGGCTGGAGACGCAGCTCTGTGGGAAAGCCCTGGACTAATGCCCAGGACGGCAAGAAAACGAAGCAAAACACGCAACAGACAAACAAAAACCTAAGCTATTCTGTTATTAGAGGGAGGCCGATGTCCTTGACTCCCGTGAGGACTCGGAGACTCAGAAAGGTGGCATTGCTGGCCCATAACCACAACTCCAGCCAGGCGGTTAGGGTGTGACATCGGTGCCCCTGGAACCCTGCACCTGTGGGTCGGTCCCGGGGAAGTCACCCTGCAGGACAGCTAGCAAGCTGTCCCCAAAGCCCTGCCTGGGGTACGTGAGCCAAGCTGCTGTTCAGGATCAACCATGGCGCTTTAAAGCCCCTGTTTAAAGAACTGCACCTCTAATCCCAGCATTCCTGGAGGCTGAGGCAGGAGGGTTGCAAGTTTGAGCCCAGCCTGTCTCAAAATTAAAAATAATAATAATAAAAAAATGGGTTGCAGATGTAGCTCAGGGCAAAGGCCCTGGGTTCAATCTCCGATACCCTCTAACCTCTCAAACCCAAACCAGATAGTGAGACTCACTATTTGAAGCAGAGTTAAACAGGAGTCTACACCGTGGGATGGTCAGTACCTTTAGTATGCTGACGAGCGCAGCACTAAAGGCTCACAGCACGCGGCACCTTGCAGTTGCGTACCTGTGTGGCCCTACCTGCCGCCTGCCATCTAGGTTCCCTCCTCCACCCCAAGCCACACCACACGGAGCCCTGGAGCACCACGGACAGAACCACGGGCTTGGGGGGAAACCGTAACTCGAACTCAAGCTCTAAGAACTAGTGGAATAATCTGGAAGTGAAAAATCACGCTCCTACCTGCGTTTAAGGCTCCCAGGCCAAGCCAAGGCCTCCGGGTCTCCATGTCAGAGACTGTAATCCAAGCACTGGGATTAAGCTAAACTCTGCCTGGCCCTGATCTTCCCCTAACATCCTCCGAACACGCCACGCGCCATCCTGTGCCCTAGCATCAGGCCTGCCAGGAAAGCTCTTGCGAAGCGTCCTCGCCTGCTCCTGGCCCCCTTCTGCTAAGGGTTCCTGCCAGCAGAGGTCGGGGACACCTGAGCACATATATGCTCCCGTTAATACCAGGCCTTTGTGCCAAGCCAGCCCCCTGTGGCTGTGGGGAGGGAAGTGAGGGCCACAACTTGACACCTCTCCGTGACAAAAGCCTCCTGTCTCTGGGACTCTGGAGGAGATGCTCAGGAATGTTCTGGAAGCCATACCTCCACCTATGGGCGGCCATAGGAAACACTAACATCCCACCCTCTTGAGCTCTTGATTGGCTGGTACTGTGGTCCATCACCAGCCCAGGAGCCAATAAGGAGACAGTCTGTGGCCCAGGCCCCTTGCCCCGAGGCGCGCCCCTGGAGGCTGATGCTGCAGCAAGGCAGGTGGACATCCCCGGCTTCCGCTCCTTTGAAGCGTGACCAGCTTGGATACAGAACCCGGGATGCGTGGGCGTGTCCCTGCGGCTCCGCACTGCCAGCCAGGGAACAACTTCACTGACCCCTGAGGGGTGAAATCTCCCCCCACAGAGGCACTGGGTATGTCCTGCTGTCTGAAAGGTGGTTTGGTTTTTATGTTCCTACGTTTTTATTCTATTTTATTTTTGACTCAGCGGGTAGGACCCAGGGTCTTTGCACTAAGCTACCGCCCCAGCCCACTTTTTAGTTTTTGATTTTAAGACAGAATCTCACTAAGTTGCTTCAGTTGTCCGTGCTGGGCTCAAATTTGCAATCCTCCTGGTTCAGCCTCCCAGAGTGCTGGCGTGACAGGCCTGTACCACCGCGGAAATGGGGTCCGAGTTCCCACTTTCTCCTGACCTGCCCCAGAGAGTGCCAGGAACTGGGGATGAATCTATGCAGCCCCGAGCCTGCTCTCCCCTTTTCAGGAGTAATCGGGGTCTGCTCCGCCATGGTGGGGTCCGCCTGGGATCTGCTCCCTGGCTGTACCCTGACTGAGTCCCTCCTGTTCCTCCCTCCCTCAAATCTGGACCAGGATTCCCGCTGCCTGCTGGGGTGGGGGGGCTCTCCTTCCCTGGAGCCCGGGACCCTCCCACTGAGCTGTATCCCAGCCCATTCTTACTACTGAATTTAAGAACAGATCTCACGAAGTCTCTCAGTGGCCCAGGCAGGGCTTGAATTTGAGATCCTGCTGCCTCACCCTGCACTTGGCTGCCTGGATCTCGTGGCTCTGGGAAAGAACTGCTTAATCTCCTCCTAGGGCATCAAGATTTTTCAGCTGCACCTTAGACATCAAAGAAATTCAAGCCATAAAGAACGATGGTAAACATGCCGGGCACAGTCCCCTCCCCCACGTCAGGGCTCCGACTTTTTGCCCCCATGCCACTCTGTGCCAGAGGCCTCCAGAAAAAGAGTTAATTAATATCCCTTGCTGCGGACTAATTCTCTTTTCAACATGTGGCTGTCACTTCCCTGTCATCATGGCTGATTTACGACAGGGTTTAATTAAATCCTCTGTACGATCCGCAGCATTCTGCGGAGACATTACCAGCGCGGCCCGGGGTGTTTAAGAATGTCACCTGCTAAGACACACTAGCTCTCCCTAAACAAATATGACAGTGATCAAACTTTGGCTAATTACAGTGGCTTCGTTATTTGTTTGTATGTTTTAATATTTAATTGCGCTCGTGTTCATCCAATTACGGAGTAACAGCAAACAGAAATTAAGTTTTTATCAGCGTGTTTCCAGCCCGGCTGATACGCACGCGGAGGGCGCGGCCCCAGGGATCTGCCCGTGCTGAGAGGATCGGGACGCCTGCTCAGCTCAGTGGCCCGGCGATTAAATTAAAGCCCGCGGGGCTTCCAGCCTGCACGGGGCGCGGACCCCGCTTCCAGGAGGTTCCAGCTGGCCGCGGAACAACCGGTCCGGCCGAAGGGCTCCTGGTTGCATACTGCCACCCCATGGCCACTCGGCGCAACTGCGGCGGTTTCTGTGGGTGCTCAGGATTCCTGGGAAGATTTTTTTTTTTTTTTTTTTTTTTTTTTTTTTTTTAAGACACAGGAAGCTGAGCCTGGTGACACAAGCCTGTAATCCCAGCACTCTGGAAGGCTGCGACAGGAGGACTGCAAGTTCGAGCTCGGCTTGGGCATATCAGCAACTGAATGAGACCCTGTATTATAATTTAAAAAAAAAGAGGGCCAAGAACATGAATCAACGCAGAAGTACAGAGTTCAATTTCCCAGTACTGAGAGTACTGAGACAGACAGACAGACAGACAGAGGGACTCCTGGGAGCAGTAGCAGGCAACTTTCTACCACACAGTCTCTGTTCTCCTCCCCTTGGAGGTGCTGTTGGGGCTTTGGCTCCCTGTCAGAGACACCAGGACGTCTGCCAACATCCCTAGGGCAAAATCAGGCCCCGAGAACAGGTCGGGAGTGTGCTGACTGCACCCCAACTGCCCCAGCTGCACCCCCCGCCCTCCAGGAGCCGGAGCCTGGCCTGACCCGCTCTGCACAAATCCAGTAGTGGTGCTCCCAAGGCCCGGCCCCCTGCGTTGTCCCTGAAGTCGCAAAGGCTGTCCCTCCCACCCGACCACCAACTCGTGAACTGACACTTGACGTACATCCATCGAACAGATCCCATTCCTGGGAGCAAACACACCCTTAGCACTTTGGGCCTGGGAGGATGTCAGGGGGAGAGAAGAGAAATCCCCAGGCTCAGGCCGATGGAGACCTGGTCCCACCAGTGGCCACTGGGGAGCTGGGAGCCAAGACAGAGGCTTTTTCAGTTAAAAAAAAAGAGCAGGGGCCTTCTGGAAAATTTGTCCTGGAGGCCAAGAGCTTGTGTAAATGAGCATGGGGTTCTAATTAGGGCTTTGTCTCACAATGCAGTCTGGGCTGGGGTCAAGGGATTTAGGATCTCATATAGGTGAACCAAAGGTGGGACCCTTTATGCAAAGGCCCGAGCCCAAGCTGCCTGCATGGTGCTGTGACCTGGGCCAGGCGCAGGGCAGAGCCAGCCTGGAAGGACTCCTGGCTCCAGCTCCCGGTTCTACTAAGGGTAATGTAAGTCAGGCTCGGTGGCAGAGGCCAGTTATCCTAGCCTTCTGGGAGGCTGAGACAGGAGGATTACCTGTTCAACCCCAGCCCTGACAATGTAGCCACTGGACAAGACCTTGGCTCAAAATCAAAAGATGACAGCTGGTCTGGGGATGTGGCTCAGTGTGAAGACCCCGAGCTGGATCCCCAGTACCACAAAAAAGTAAACAGGCCAGAAAGCAATTTCAGAATAAGAGCAAATAATGCAAATGCTTCAAGGACAGAGAAAATGTCCTGGAGAGTCTGGTGTGACACCTACCTGAGTGAGAGAAGTAAGAAGCTGATTTCCAGCATCCATGGTAGTGACACTTTGAGGTGACTGGCGACCCAGGGCAAGGTGCCGCCCTACTGACCCCACAGGCAGTGCCAGGGCCCTCAGCCCTTGCCCAAGCTGCCCCGTGGGCAGCCCCCCAGCAGGCTCATTAGCAGCCATCCTGGACTCGTGGGGACCCACTGTCACCCTCTAGGGATCAGCAGTGCCTTCCCTGGGGGGACAGGAGCTGGAGGCCAGGGCCTCCCGGACATGTCAAATCAAGTCACCAGCTATCCCGAGAGCATCTTCGTTGCCTGTGTCCCCGTTCCCAGCTGGGCCAGAGATCAACGGAGTCAGTAATGACACCAGGCCACCCCCAGGGATGCCCCTGACAGCCCAGGGCCTCAAACAGCCTCCCCAGAGTGCCCTGCACCAAGCACCCAGAAGCAGAGGGGCAAGGACCAAGGGACACTGTCCCTGGTCGTGGCGGGTCCTGGCCATGACCTCTGCCTGCTCGCTGGGTGCACCTGGTGACCCTCAGGCTCCCCTGGCATTCTGGTCTCTGCTCCAAGGCGGGGAAGGGGCGCAGGCAAACGCAGCCCCCCCACCCCCAGCCCTGTTACCTCTGCTGCTCCAAAGGATGCGCCGCCAGCTGCGCAACGGAAATGACTGAATCAGGTATTCTGTGCTGTGTGTGTCTCCCTGTTAGACATTAGCAATGAAAGTGCGAACAGGAGGGAGAAAATGAGCTAAAGGCCAGGAAGGTGCACACCTGTAACCCCAGCACTGGGGAGGCTGAGGCAGGAGGATTGCCATGAGTTGAAGCCTGTGCTACGTAGTGAGCTCAGGAGCAGCTTGGCCTATGAAAAAAGACTCTGTCTCAATACACACACATGCACGTGCACACACACACACACACACAAGCTCTCATGATCTGTCGCACCATTGTGGCCATTTTTGTTTGTGGTACTGGGGATTGAGCCCAGGGCCTTTTCTCCGAGCTCTCATTCCAGCCCCTTTATTATTATCTGATGCAGAGTCTAAGTTGCCCCAGCTGGAATTGAATGCAGCCAGCAGGCCCAACTTGAAAAAGGAAAAATGTAAAAACATATAGATTTTAATGTTCTGAAATTTCAAGTTGGAGCAGCAGGCGTTTGTAGAGGGCACGTCTCCCACAAATGCCTAGCGAGGAGGAAAGGGGGAAGCTTTGCTCTGCAGAGCAAAACCCAGAAACGAAAGGAAAAAAACAGGGAACAAAAAGATGACGACATTAAAATTCAATGTATTTGCTACGAAAATAAAAAGTAAATTATTGAAATTTCTTTATTAAAAATCAAAGAGGAGTGTTGTTGACCCAAGACACTCCCGACGCAGGAGGGAAATTAAATATTAAATAGAGATTTAAAAATTCAAACAGCAGCCAGTGATGTGAGTAAGGCCAGACGCACGGAGCAGCTCAGGGCTCCGGAGCCGCAGCTCTCGGGAGTGAAGCGTGCTGCAGAATTGGCCAGGAAGGTCCAGCCTCGGCCCCGGCGCAGATTAACACGCAACCACGATGTTGTATACCTGAAAAACGGCCCGATTCCAAGGCAGCCAGCCCTCACTCCGGCCGCACTAGGTGACGACTCCAACTCGCAACGCGGTTCGCTCAGGGGCGCCCGTCTGTATCTGCAGACGGATGAGACGCGTCACGGCGGCGGCGGCGGGGGTGGGGGACGCGGGCTCCGGCCCTGCCGCGAATTTGGCTCTCCTCACTGCACCATGTTGGTCTGTGTGACCCATAGGATACACAGGGACAGAGGCTGAGGCAGGAGCATCACAAGCTCCAGCCCAGCCTGGGCAACTCAGAGCCTATCTCAAAATTAAAAAAAAACGGGTTGGGGGTGTAGCACAAAGGGAAGGCCCTGGGTTCCATCACCAATACTACCAACCCCCCCTATCTATCTATCTATCTATCTATCTATATATATATAAAGAACAGTGTACACATACAACCAAAAAATAAGGTGAAATGTTTAAATTTTAAAAACATATTACAATAAAAAATTACATCCAGGAATCCCCCTCAGCATTCTTCCCAAGGCTCTGGGCACACTTATGCCGGTGCTGTGTCACCCTCCGGCCCCGCTGGGCGCCCTCTCTCCTGGGCGTCTTTAGCTGTTGTTGCAGTCGGGATGTGCAGCGTCCCCTGGAAGCCTCCTGTGCCTGTGGGTCCTGAGTACTGTTGAGAGGCGGGGCCTGGCTGGGAGGGCGGGGCCTGGGAGGGAGGGCGGGGCCTGGGCGGGAGGGCGGGGCCTGGGCGGGAGGGCGGGGCCTGGCCGGGAGGGCGGGGCCTGGCTGGGAGGGCGGGGCCTGGCTGGGAGGGGCGGGGCCCAGGGCTTGACCGGGACCTGGACCTTGGGCGCTGGGCCTGCCCTTCCTCCCGGACTTGGATGCCTGGCCTGCCCTGCTGCCCTGAGGCTCTCTGCCTCTGGCTCCGGTGCTGGACCCGGCTCCAGCCATGCCATTTGATTTCACCATCTCCCAGCTGCCCACTCCCGAATGGACCGTGACCTTCTGAAACTGTGAGGTAGGAAAAGCCTTTCCTCCCCTAATTTGTGTTTGTGGGCGTTCCAGCACAGCAGTGAGGAAGTAACCAAGACAGGTGTGCTGTTGTGGCTGCCGGGATGTCCTGACAGCAGGACATGGCCGCGACCCTTACATGTGCCAGGGCAGCATGTTACCGTTGGGATCCGGAAGGTTCTCCAAAAGCCCCGTGTTGCCAAGGTGAATCAATCCAGGGAGTTAATCCAATGACTTCTTGTGCGGTTAAGAGGCGGGGCCTGGTCAGAAGGGGCGGATCCCAGGGGCTTGACCCGGAAGTAAGGATTGTTGCGGCACGACCCGGAAGGATATATGGAGACTCCACCCGCTCTCTTGGTTTCCGGTCTCCAGTGCTGCCCGCCGCTGCTGCGGCCTGGGCTCTCCGAGCTGACCTAGCAGTGCCACCACCCCACAGAGGGACCAAGGCCTTCCGAACCTGTGAGCGCAGTAAGCCTTTCTTAGGTTGTGGGCATTGGGTGTTGCGTCCCAGCAACAAGGAAGTGGCCCAGGCCGGGAGTCTGGGCACGCGTGCGGAGGTGTCATGGCGTCCATCTCTGGCGTCCAGGGAGAACAAGCCGCAGTGCCAGTGCGGCCGGGCACAGACGAGGTCGGCACTCGCAGGGTGGCCTCCTGGGTGCGGTGACGGCCCACCCGCCGGGGGGGGGGGTTGTTACCCAGTCCTCAGCGCCCCGAGACCTCCAAGTCCGCGGCCCCTGGAGACTTGCCGGGAGTTGACGGGCGGAGCGTCACCCTGTCTGCGGAGACGCGAGCACCCCTGTGCACTCCGCCGCCGGTGCGGGGTGCGGGGGAGTGGCAGTAGGTCTCGCCTTGGCAGCCGTGACCCCGCGTATTTATCACAGACAGGGGAAGAATACAGGAAAAGTTATGTGAAACCCCCTAAATTGCAAGTGTGGGTTACAGTAATTGCTAAATTACAGAGTTCGGGCTTCATTGGCAGCCCACCCCTGGCTTCCACCGTGGGGAAGGGCTATGCCGGCACGCAGAGGCTCTGGGGGGCTGGCAGGGGGCTCAGCAGGGTGTCCAGTGGAGGTCCCACTTACTGCAGGACCAGGACCAAGGCCGGCTCTGCATTCTCAGGGAAGTCGGAGGGTAGCATGCTGGCGGTTTTCATTTTGTTTTGGTGTTTATGTTGTCGTTGTTGGTGTGGTGTGATCTGGGGATTGAACCCAGGGCCTTTGCACTGAGCTGCATCTCCAAACCTTTCATTTATTTTGAGACAGGGTCTCACTGAGACCCCACGCAACACCCCCAGCCCTGATCATATCTTTCAAGGTCACAGAAGTGACTGGTTTCAGGCGGAGAGAACCTTTCCCCAAGGTGCCTCTTCCCCTCAGCTGCGACAGCTAATGTGGCAAGGTCAGGTGCTCCCACCTCCGCATGGCGCGGCACCCATACGCACGCACCAACCTGTCCTGTCTAAGTAGTACTTTGCCCGGTACCACGTTCATCTTGTGCCCTCTGACCCATCAGCTGTGTTCACAGGTGCCTTGCCCATCTTCCCGCAGGTGCGTTCAGTATTTAAGGCCATCCCCTTTTCTCCCAAGTGCTTCTAGGGAAGATCCAATCCTCCCTTCCACGCAGGTGAAAACCAACAACTCAGCCCCTCACCTTAAAAAAGTACATCTTGGGAGGCTGAGGCAGGAAGGTTGCGAGTTTGAAACCACCCTGGGTGTCTTAGTTACTTTTTCGTCACGCGACTCAATACTCAGCACACACAAATTAGGGGAGGAAAAGTTTATTTTAGCTCACAGGTTCAAAACTCAGTCCATTCACGGGTGGGCGGCTAGAAATGTCAGAATCACATGGTGGGCCTGGGTCTAGAGCCACAGCCGTAGCCGGCACTCTGGGGACCAAGCTCCCCAGAGAATGGTGGGACCAGCGCTTGCCCCTCCAGGTGAAGCCCCAAGCACCCGCACCTGCCCGCCAGGCCCCACCTCCCAGCACTCTACGTATCCAAAGGTACGTGAGGCTTCCGGGGGTTGCTCCAGATCCGACCCACAACACTGAACAAGCCAGCAAGATCTTGTCTCAAAGTAATAAAAATTAGATCTGAACCGGGTATGGTGTCTCACCTCCGTGATCCCAGCAGCCTGGAAGGCTGAGGCAGGATTACAAGTTGAGCCCACCTGGGCAACCTAATGATTTGGTGCAGCTGTGGCAGGGGCCTAGGCTCGCTCCTACCAGAAAAAATGAGGCAGTGTGGCCTTGTCAATAGCAAAACAAGTGCGCTGAGCACGCCAGCACCGCCTTGTAGCTCCCAGCGTCAACTTGTGACTTTAGACTGCCCCTTCATTGTCACTGCCTGGCAGCTTTGAAGTAGCCAATTGTCCCCTTGTCCAGGTCTTAAGGAGTTTGTGACCAGGGCAATCTCACCTGTTTTGTCTCTCTCCTTGTGGGCACTGGAATATTGATTTCTGAAAAACCAGTTTATTTCATCTTGCCTTTTGTGTTTTTTAAAATATTTTTCTGCAAATGTCTTGTAATATTTTATTTGTGGTGGAATGGATCCTAAAGTCATTACCTGGCTCCAAGCAGGTTATGCGGGAAGAAGATGTACAATTCTTTGGTTAAATTTATTTCCCACTGACCTAAACTTTGAGTGTCCCGTAGAAAAATAAATGTTCTGAGCCAGATAAAGTAGCCGATCATAATTACATATTGCCACTTAGGGGAGACAGGATGTCAAACTGTATAAGAGAAGTCTTCCCCTGGGCCAGTGCTGGCGCTCATAAAGCTGCTTCCTGCCCCAGCCTCCACGTCCTGCCTCTGTCTTGCAGCAAAACCCTGTCTCAGTAGACTTACTTTTTTCAAGACAGGGTCTCTCTGTAGCCCAGGCCGGCCCCGGGCTCACAGCAGTCCTGTGTTACAGGCATGTGCCACCATGCCCAGCTTATGTTGTGCTGGAGAATCGAACTCAGGTACTTAGCATTTTTTGTAGTGCTTGGTAGGTAAGCACTTTAACTGCTGAGCCATTCCTCCAGCCAAAACCCTGTCTCAAAATGAAAAAAATAAGAGAAGGGGCTAGGGATGTCATACAGTGGATAGTGCCCCGATGTCCCCAGGACAGGAGGGAGATGGCAGGACACGCAAGGATGCGTACACATGTGACCCACGGCAGGAGGCCGGTCCTCATCAGAAGCAGACCTGCAGACGGTCGCTGGAGAAGGTGCACGCGCGGTTGAAATCAAGACGCTGAGAGCGTCCAGCGAAGGGAGAGGTCGGGAGGGCAGAAAATTCCAACGAGAAATGGAGACTGCACGCAAGGCCATGGCATGGCTGTAGCATACGTGGCCTGGGTTCCTTCCTCAGCACCTCAAAATACATGCTCATGTGTGTGTGCAGGGCACCTGCCGGGCCCCTGTACCCTGAGGGACTGAGACTAGCTAGAGCCCGGGGCAGGTGGCTCTGGCCCCAGACAGGCTCTTGGCTTCCTGCCTGGCTGGTATAGCTTAGAGCTAAGACGTCCCTGAAGTCCCCTGCACGTGGAGGGTGACAGGACCCTGGGCATGCTGGGCTCCGTGGCAGGCTCATCCCTGGGTGAGTCTGTGGCTGACCCTGCCGTTACGGGGGGGGGGGGGGGGGGGGGGGGGGGGGGGGGGGGGGGGGGGGGGGTGCGGAGGCAGGTCACTGGGTTGTGACCTGGGGTGCTCTTGTCCCCGGCTCCTTCCCTCTCTCTGTGCCCTGGCTGCCGCGGGGCGAGCAGCTGCCATTGCCAGGCCCTTCTGCCATGCTGTTGCTGCCTCGGAGCCTCTAGTCATGAACCAACCCCTCTGAAAACCATGAGTCCCGAATCCCTGCTCCACTTTAAGTTGTGGGCGCTCTGACCGAGCAACAGGAAAGCAGCTAACGTGCTGGCTGTGACCGTTGAGGGGATTGTGTCAACTGGAGCGGAGAGGACCCACACCTCCGGTAGGGTTAGGATTTGGGAACCCCCCTAGATTGGGGAACCAGAACCGGTCTGGATTAGAATGTGAGTCATTTGTGGGCTGGCCAATGAGAGAAGCGCATCCACCGAGGTGTGGGTGGGCCAGCTGGAGCTCCAGTGGTATAAAGGGACGGAAGAGGGACAGTTGTCACAGCTTCTTCTCCTGGGAAAGCTCTCGCCTTCGTGGATGTCTCCAGACGCCGACTTGCTGCACATCGCAGATCGTCAGCACAGACTCGCTCCAGTCCCGACTTGCGCCTGCCTGCCCGCCCGTCGCTGCTCCCCTGTTGCTGACCTTCAGGCTCCGGGCTTCGCCTGAGATCCACAGCAGACTCTCCCCTCACCGGCTGTCCTGCGGGCTGTCCTGCAGTCCCGGCCGGGAGATCTGCTTCCCGGCTGAGCAGCCATCTGGGACCACCTCTGTCCTTGGGTTTGTGAGCCTTCCTAATAGACCTTCTGTGACAAAATATGTAAATTCTGTCTTTAAAGAACCCAAACTAATTCCCTGGCAGTCATTGACACCCATGTGATTGTTGCCCCCATGGCCTGACAGCTTGCCGGGACTCACCATCGGGACTCACCATCAGGCCTCACCATCGGGCCTGGGCCACCTGCAGCCCCGCTCCATTCTGCTGTGCTGCAGGACCCACAGGTGACCCTCACAGTGCCCTCCATCCCTCCCCAGCCCCGCCCCTCGGACCTCAGTGGGGTCCCTCCCCCGTGGCCTTTGGTGGGTGAGCTTCATGTGGGCCCGAGGTCAGGAGAGGCGAGTGCTCACGGTGAGTCTTTGCACCTCCGTGTGGGAGCTCAGGCAGGCTGGGAGGCTGAGGCAGGAGGATCATAAGTTGCAGCCCAGCCTGGGCAACTGAGCAACTTAGACCAGAAATGTAAATGGGCTGAGGACGGAGCTCGGCGTGGAGGGCCTGGGCTCAGTGCCCAGCTCACTGCCAAACACTACCACAGCCAGCAAAACCAGGGCCCCGGGAAGAAGCCAGTGCTTGTCCTCAGCGCTCTGAGCCGTTGCTCTGCGAGACCGCGTGGGTGATCAAGGAGAAGGAGGAGGCCTCGCCCACAGGAAGCAGGGACTAGGGGTTCGCTGGAGGGCAGGGAGCCTGGGAAGGGGGAAACGGGGCGGGGAGCCTGCCCGCCACTGCTTGGTCACCTGGGCATTGCAAGCCGCTCCCCGCTCCTTTTGTTCTCATCATTTTAGCATACATTTGCAATGCGTAGGAGTTACATTCACCCTGGGAATGGGCGCAGGACCTGCTGCCCATTATCTGCATTTCCCCTCTCCTCACCCCCAGTCCAACTCCCTGCTTGCATTTTTTTATGTATACTTTGGATGTCTCGCGGAAGAAAAGCCACGCGACTTTGGCTTTTGCATCTGGTTTGTTTCACTTCACGTTGTTCGTCCGGGTGCTTCCATTTTCTTAGAAATGATTCAGACGTACCTTTCTTTATTGCTGCATGGCACTCCACTGTGTCTACACACACTTTATGTCTCCATCCTTCTGTTGATGGGTGTGTAGCCGCACGCAGGATTTAGCAGTTAGGAGTTGTGGTGTGGTCTCTGCTCCTTCTAAGTGAGCCTGCTCGCGGGGAGCAGCAGGCACGTGAATCACCCTTGCAGGGAGACACAGACTCAACTGATCACCATACCGGTTCCTACCAGGCTCCGATTTGCATAGCTACTAAAATCTTGTTTTTGAGAAAAACGTCACGGGAGATTTTCCTTGATCGTATCTGTGTGGGTCACCAGGTGAATTGTACAGAATCCAAGCCGAGTGTGTGTGGGGGAACAAGTGCCTGTCGGGAGATGCAAAACTGCTGTGTGCGCGGCTGACCAGCAGAGGCCGTTGCTGCGTCTGCCCTCCCGAGCACGTGCCCGGGGCCTGCACTTCAGAGCTGCGGCTCCTTTCCCGAAGGGAGGCGGGACCAAGGGCAGCAGCCACGGGGTCAGCGGCCCAGCCCGGCTCGTGTGGCATGTCCAGGGCTGGTGGCTGGTCAGGCATGGCAAGGCACAGCTGGAACCCCCAGGACTGTGGCATCCTGAGGCAGGAGGATCTCAAGCTCCAGCCCAGGCGACTCAGCGGCGGAGTGGCCGGGGCCGGAAGCTCAGAGTGAAGGTTCTGGGGTCAGTTCTCAGCGCAAGAAGTGCACACCCACCCACCCCGAGCTGGCTGCCGCCTGCCTGGGACTCTGCTGGGGACACGAGAGTCTGGGCTCCCCAGCAGTGAGGCCATCATCCATGGCCCTGGGCAGGGATGTCCCCCACGTGGCTGGCTCTGTGCTGTCGGAAAATGAACATCTGGGAAGTTTCTGCTCCAGCAAAGGAAATGCAATTTGATCCCACGCAGGTTCCCAGCAGGGGACCCGGGAAGAAGTCAAGAGGTCAGCCACCTGCTGGGGTGAGCAGGGAGGGATGGGATGTCAGTGCAGCCTCTGTTGTGCCCAGCCGGCCGGCCGCATTTCCGAAGCAGGGGACCTGTGCGTGTGGGAGAGGAGAGGCTTCTGTTAGCCCTCGGCTCAGCAGTCAGCGGCCCCAGTCCAGGCACATGGCCGGCGATCTGCAGCGCCCTGAAGGCCTCAGCCAGTGTCTCTGGCAGAAAGCAGGCTTGTGAAATCACCGTGTGTCCGAATCTGCCCTGTGCACAGCTTCTGGCACCATGACACTTCTTTGGCTTTTTGAGAGAGAGAGGGTATTGTGGTTTGGATCTGGAATGTCCCCAAAAGTCTTGTGTATTTGAATGTTATAGATTGTCTATGGAACCATGTGCTGTTGGGAGACTGGGGCCTAGTCTGAAGGGGTGTAGCACAGGCATGCGAATTGGATTACAGGTGTGTAGTGGGGGCTTATCACACCTGGATCCAGGTGAGGTGGATCCCTGGGATGAGACCTGGCAGGATATATAAGCTGCTTCCTTGGAGGACTAGTTTCGACTTGCCTTGACCTGGCTTCCTGTGTGTGATGTGAGGAGCCGCCTCTACCTCGGCCTCTGCCGTGTACTTCCATGGCTGCCGGCCGCCCGAGTGGACTGTGACCTTCTGAAACTGTGAGCTAAAATAGACCTTTCCTCCCCTAAATTTGTGGATGTTGGGTATTGAGTCACAGAACGGAAAAGCTAATACACAGGGTCTCATTCAGTAGTCCAGGCTGGTCCTGAACTTATTGTGTACCCCAGGCTGGCCTTGGACTCATTGTAATCCTCCTGCCTCAGCCTCCTGAATCCTGGGATTGCAGGCCTATACCACCATGCCTGGCCCTGCGACATCTGGCCTTGCCCTCAAGTCAAAATGATCATGAAAGGAAAATGTTTTGAATCAGTTCAGGTCGAGGCAGCCAGGGCAGTGGCAGCAGACACTCAGGAGGCGGCTAGAGTGGTGGGCTGCGTTTCTGTGGGGGTGGGGATCCCCGCGTGTGGGGTGGCACAGATGCGATGTGCCTTCCGATGTGCCTTCCACTGTCGCGGCTCATCTCTTGAGCATGCTGGGTAATTAGGGTCCAGGATGACTGTGGGCCCTGAATCCCAAAGGAAACTCCTTATGGAATTGTTACAGAAACTGGGGAGGCGGAGACTGGAGAGATGCTGCCCCGCCCCAGAGGAGGCAGAGGCAGGAAGACTCCTCCCCCAGACCCTCCACAGGCAATGGCACCCTGGCCTCCGACTTCCGGCCGCCTCCAGGCGTTTCTGTTGCTTAAGCCTCCCAGTTTGCCATCATTTGTCACAGCAGGCAGGTGCCCACAGGTGGTCCCGAAGGTGTCCCACAGCCCTCAGTACCCACACCTGCTGCCAGAGCCAAGCCTCCAGGATCCTGCGATGTCTACACGCACTCTCTTGAGATGAGGTAGACTGGTGTGAAACCCGGGATGGTGCACATGCCTGGAATCCCAGCACTCCAGGAGGCTGAGGCAGGAAGATTCCCACATTCTAGCCCAGTCTGGGAAATTCAGTGAGACCTCCATCTCAAAAAGGACTTGGGATGTGGCTCAGTTGGAAGGCCCTGGGTTCAGTCTTCAGTGCTGCAAACAATTATTTTTTAAAAATTGAAGAGGAATTAACTGCAAATACCCACCAACTGGTTCATCAGGCTGGACCCAGTAGATTTAAATGTCAAAAATGAAGATGCGTTTTCAAGGATCAGCCAACTGGAAGCCACAACAGCGCCTCCCAGCACTCATCCCAGGCCCTCATCCCGCTTCCCGGCCCCTGTCCTGCAGGAGCTCAGGTTCCAGGGGCTTCTTACTTAATTTTGTAGAGGACTGAACCCAGGGCCTTGGCACTCACTTTTCTTTTTTTTCGGAGCTAGGTTCCTACTTAGTGTCCCAGGCTGGACTTGAACTTGGCGGCCCTCCTGCCTCGGCCTCCCAGGACCCTGGTACTCCAGGCTTTGCCCTGGCCC
The DNA here is from genome assembly GCA_004027205.1 of Ctenodactylus gundi. Lineage (NCBI taxonomy): Eukaryota > Metazoa > Chordata > Mammalia > Rodentia > Ctenodactylidae > Ctenodactylus > Ctenodactylus gundi. Next base: position 158,205 of record PVKB01003212.1, on the reverse strand, counting down.
GCCTTTGCGTTTGTCTCAATCCCGGGACCTCGTAGGGTTCCAAACGGTCTGACCATCCTGCCCCCCCTAATCCCCCCAGCCCACCCCTGCCCGGCCCCATGCTCAGCCAGTCCTGGACCAAAACAAGAAAACCACTCCAGGGGCAGGAAACACCCTCTCGTGTTCTCATTTGAAACATTTATTTCAGGAAATACATTTCATCACTTTGTTTTTTATACAAAAAGAGACAGATTCCTCAGGAGGCACACAGCAGAAGGCCACGGCGGACGGAGCACTCAGTCCGGCTACTTGGAAGGGGAGCGAAGCCGGGCGGGCTGGCAGAGAGGCCGCCGCATCCTGGGCCCTGGCGCAGGGCACTTCCTTCAGTCTTGGTTTTGGCAAAGTCGAGGCAAGTAAACCGTTGGGCTGAGGGCTGGGGGGGGTCTGCGTGACCCAGGGAGCGAGGCGCAGGCTCAGTCCCTTCTCCTGGGCACCCAGTCCCTCCCTCGCCCAGCCTCACACCCATCCTGCTTCCAAGAGCACAGTGGGCAGCAGAGGCTGTGACCCCTGCTGGCCGCACTGGCTGGTCCCCCACAGCCCCTCCTGGGGGCGCAGACTGTGGCTGTGACCCAGGCCTGCTCCCGCACCCCCCTTCCTCTCCCTTGGGGGTGGGCCTTACAACAGTTTTGAGGGGGCAGGGGCTCAGGGACCGCTAATGGCCAGTCTCCCCTGGCCTCCCACCACTGGGGCCAGTGAGTCTAGAGGCGATGACGTAACCGCAGCACCTCAGCCACGCCAAGGCCAAGACAACAGACAGATATCCCCAGGCGCCGCCCCTCCCCTCCCCTCCCCTCCCCTCCTGGCACCTTCCATGGCCCCTGCTCCCAGATTTACTTGCTTGGGCTGAACCCAGATTTAGGGGTAGGTAGGGGACACCTTGGTCCTACTTTTGTCCTTAGGAGATCTTGGTGCCTTGGCAGCACCAACGGCTCATTGGGGTGGAGGCGTGAGGCAGCCACGGGGGACAGGACACACCTCCCCCTCCATGCTGTCCCCATCTCTGGCCCAGGGGACACCAGGAGAGTCACCGGCTCCTGTCAAAGGTGGGGAAAGGCACTTTCTGCTCCAGGGCAGGCTCCGGGCAGGGACAGCCACGGGCCGCGCCATGTCTAAGCAACTGGCAACTCGGGGTGAAGGTTCTCTGGTCCCCTGTGGGGGTAGGGGCTGGGGGTGCTGGGTTAGGCCCAGGCCAAGTGAGGGAGGGGAGTGGGAGGAGCCCCGTCTTCCCACTCCAGGGGGCGTGACTTGGGAAACAGTGGTGTGCAAGCTGCCCAGTGAGACCTGTGCACCCCGCGGGCCTGGTCCCTGCAGAGGCTCCAGCTGAGGAGGATGGGGAGGGCAAAGGAGGCAGCGCAGCTCTGCGGGACCCTGGGGAGCTGGGCCTGGGTCTGTGGGGTCCTTCTAGCCCCCAGGCCAAATTTCTCCCCACACTGAGTCCACAGTGGCTGTTCAGGAGGACGGGCCTTCTCTGGTCACCTGGTGGCCAAAGGACGGAGAAAGATGACGGATGGGCAAAGTGATACGGGAGGGAAGGGTGGGCGGGCCTGGGGCTGGCGAGGCAGCGGGGCCTACATCTCCTGGGCGCCGGGCTCCTGGGCGTCCACCCCGTTGGCCATGGCGCTGTTGCCCTCGTTGAGCCGCCGCACACGGTATGCCTCAAAGTGGATGGTGCTGGTGATGTCCTTGATGTTCTGCATGTGCGTCCTGTGGGACAGCAGGTCAGCAGGCGCTGGCCCGGGGCCCACCTGCCCTGCACTGACCAGGCCTAGCCAACCTTTTGGGAGCAGTGGAATCAACCTGTCTCCTTGGTCTTCCCAGGCCCTGTCCTAGCTCCAGGGCAGAAGCGCCAGGCTGCTGGCCTGAAGCGGAGGCTGGTCCCTCCACAGCAGCCCAGGCTCAGCTGTGTTGGCCCTGAGACACAGTGAAAGCACTGTGTCCCGCAAAGATGTGAGGGGTGGAGTGCTCCAGATGGTGTGTGTTACCACTCTGGACACCCGGGACTCTGAGGTGACCCCCATGTCTGTGTTTTTCCTTTCAGTGGCAGTGGGAGCAAAGCACGGGGCCTTCACATTAAGCTACATCCTAAGCCTGTTTTTATTTTTGTTTATTTATTTACTTGAGACAGGGTCTCACTATGTTGCTGACTTGCCCACCCTGAGCTCAAACCAGCGACCCTCCTGCCCCAACTTCCCAGCATCGGGATTACAGGCCTGTGCCACACTGGGCCTGGCTCCTTCCTCGTGACTTCAATCCACCCCTAGCCTAAGATGCTGGGTGCCAAGGACCCCAGTGGGAGCACCCGCCTCACCTGCCTGCCCCACCCACCTGGCCTCTTCCCCTCAGCCAGACCAAAGAGGAAGGGTCAGAGGCCATGAGGAACAGTGGTGAGCGCCTCCCACCCTCAGTGCCCCAGCTAGATCCTCCGGTGAGGCTCAGAGAGCTCTGGTCCAGTGGGCCAGGACTTGACTGTCCCATCCTGTGACCCTGGAACTTTTCACTTTTGCTTCATGCATTTCAAAAAGGGGGTTTGGAACCTGGCCCTCCCAGGTGTCCGCCACCACCCTGCGGGCCCAGCGGCCTACCTGATGAGGAGATCCCGCAGGTAGGCAAACTCACAGTGCGTGGTGTTCTCAACTGTGGAGAGCGACACACAGCTTCAGTGTCACAGGGGGAGCCACCCACCCCTAGCAAGCTTCCCAGGACAGCCCCATGGCAGGTGGCTGGGAGAAGGGTGTTGTCTGCCCTATGGGTAAATCCTGGGCATATGTCGCGGGCTCCCCATCCTTGGGACATGGGGATAGCAGGACACACTCTCAGTGTCTGCTCTGAGGCAGGTTCTGGTCCAGTGGAGAAATGGCCCAGAACATAGGCCAAGACTTCAGTGGGCAGAAGCACTACAGCCAGGCAGGTGGGGTCTGCTACCCTGGGGTGACAAGGAGGCCCTGAGCTGTCCTAGGGAAGACCTGAAGACAGGTTGGGACTGGGACTTCGGGGAACCTTGGGACCTACAGCAGTTACCCTCAGGTTCCCCCCCCCCCCCCGAGACCATGTACGGGGATGGGGGAGGCCTGAGGTTGAACCCAAGAACCAGCAAAATTCAATATAAGCACTGAGGGCCACCACAGAGGAGGACACACACACCGGCACCGTGGGATGAACTTCTGCAGACACACTGGGTAGCTTAGCTTACACACAAGCACCCTGCCAGTTGCGTGTGACTGGTACAGTAGAATGTGGGGAGACCATGTGGGGGGCAAAGTTGGCAGGACCCCACCAGCCCCTCTACATGCCCTACAGGCACCTATGAGGACTTGGGGCCATGCTGGTAAGATCACAGTGGCGTATGACGCACTCATGGCCCCACAGCCCCATTCCAGAGCACAGGGCTTTTCCCAGGCGGGGTGGCACACGTCAGAGCCTGCCAAGTCTCTGCTCAGAGGCAGGAAGAGCAGGCAGATGGGGTGGGTGCGCGGCCTCTGGCTCCTGGTGAAATGGGGTCACATCGTCACCCACCTCTGAGACAATAGAGGATCACATGAACCAGTGGGCTTCTGGGCACACCACCTCCCCCTGCAGCACTCAGCTAAGAGCCTGGGGAGACATCCAACACGGTGCACACCCGGAAGGAGGAGGCGAGGAACAGGACAAGACCACCTAGCAACCACGGGGGCTGGGGAGGCACGTAGTGCCCGGGCTCCCCCTCATCACACGTAAAACCCCACCACAGCCGGGCATGATGGTGCAGCGTGGGCTCCTAGCACTCTGGGAGGCAGAGGCAGGAAGAGACAAGTTGAAAGCCTGGGCATTCCAGGTGGGCAGTTTAAAAGGCAGGCTAAGAGAGTTAGCCCAGTGCAGCTTAATCCCCAATTCTGTAAACAGATGAAGTTTCCAGGGTCTTCGTAAAAGGCTGCTAGGTGCCGATCTGCTACCTTGCAAGGCCACCTTAAGTCCTTCACAGGCTGCCTGCAGTGACCGAATATGGCCACGTGGGGGAAGTAGGGACACACCACTGTCCAGCTGGCGGCCCTTTACCCCACTCTGCCCTGAAATACGCCTTGCGAAGCAAGGCCTGGTGTAGTGAGGAGATGGGGCGTTGGGGGAGCGGAGGCAGCCGGGGCAAGCCTTACTGAGCCGGCGAGCAGAGCTCCTGCAGGCAGCCGGCAGAGGGCTACCTCTGGTTTAGAAAGGACACAGTGAAGTAGGCAGCCTGTCATCCCAGTACTCCGGGAAGCTGAGGCACGAGAATCACAAGTTCAGGCCCAGCCCAGGCAACCTAGCAACTCAAAAATGGGCTGGGGGTGTAGTTCAACACAAAGGGCCTCGAATTGATCCCCAGTAGCCCAGCTCTTGTGCACAGGTATACACACACAGGTGGACCCCAGTGCTCCGTGCCTGCCAGCCACAGATATGCTGAGCTTTGGGGGGTAACTGCACCCTTCTCCCAGTGCCTGTGGATCCATTTTATGGATGGGAGACACTGGCCGGGCCTAGGGACTTGGGGTCTGCCTAGCCTCACAAAGCTGTGACTTTCTGCTCCTTCTCTGCTGGGCCTTCTGCCCACGAATATCCTCAAAGAGCAGTGCGGCTTCCCCAGTCCACTCTGTCCTTTTCCCCTTCCCATCCTGAAAAGGAGGACAGAACGGGCGGCAGGGCAGAGGCATAAGATGCCCAGACCCCTCTGCCCATGGCGCCGCATCGGAGTCCCAACCCCCAGTGCTAGCACAGGACCGGGGCAGGCAACTTTGCAGCGACGGGTGGGAAGACACAGGACACAGAGGAGCAGGGGCCGAGCTCAGGCCACCTGGCTGGCTGGTGCCAGCATGCCGAGTACCTTCAATGGTGCCCCACTTGGTCTTCCGCCCGAGGATCCGTTTGCCGTTGACTTGGTACTCGTGGTCACTGCCTACCACGGCGAATGGGATCATCTCCTGCAGAGGGGGCAGGCAGGGCCGGTCACATGAGCTTGTACAGGTAGGTCCCTCCTTGGGGCCGGGCAGGGCCCCCAAACCCTCCTAGCTGAGGCAGTGCATCCTGGAAGCTCTAGCCAGCCCGCTGTCTCATGCCCCCAGGACGTCGGCAGAGGGGCCAGCGTCCTCGGCTGTGCTCACCCGGAACTTCTCGTTGACCAGCCGGTCTTCCGCATCCTCATCGAACTCCTTCTGGGGGTACACGTCGATGCCGTGGGACAGCAGATCGGCTGTGATCTGGGGAGCAGAGGGAAGCTGTGGGTGCCGCCCTGGGTCAGATGCAGAGTTACCTGTTCTATGGCGCTGAGGATCCTCTGCCACTCTCATCTGACTTGCAAGTGTCCCCCCATCTTACCTGGCCAGGTGGTTGCCACCTCTACCTCACACAAGCAAAATACCTCAGGGCAGCAGGCACCCCTCCCGAGCCTCCCCCCCTCAGCCCCCCCCCTCCCGCCCAAGCTGGCGTCCCTCCCACAGCCTTGGGTTCTGTCTGCACAAAGTTCCCCCAACCCTGACAGCAGCCCAAGCGGGGTGACAGTAAACCAAGGACGTCCTAGGGAACAGCTGTCACGTCCACTCCCGGGAAGACCCAAGGTGGTGCAGTGTCCCCCCAGCAGCGGTCTAGGATGGAGGCCTGTGTGGAATCGGACTGAAGCTTCGCTCAGGGACCTTGGGGACTTCAGGAGAGTGCAGAAGAAGCACTGTCCCTTTAGGTTTTCTCCTCCATAGAATAAAAAACTAAAGGCAGGCCCATGGGCAACTTGGTGCCCTGGCAAGACTCGGTCACCCTGGGTTCCGTCCCAGGACCACCCCAACACAACCCGATGCCTGATGGCCGAGTCGCCCTCACCGGCCCCCAGCCCCCGCGGTTCAGAGACTGCTGGCGAATGGGCCTCTTATGTACGGGTACCGTCGAGGAACGGGGAGCCCGAGGGCCAGAGGGTCGTGGGCTAAGGGCTGGGGCCCTGCGCATCATACCCGCTGCTTGAAGCAGACCCTCTCCTCCAGCGTCAGTGTGTCGGCCTTGGCGATGACCGGGACGATGTTGACCACCTTGCTCAGGCGCTTCATGAACTCGATGTCCAGGGGCCTGAGGCTGAAACAGGAGCGTGCGAATGAGATCCGGCTCCGGGGAAACTGGAACAAGGGAGGGACCCGTGGCCAGGCCCGTGGCAGCCACACGGGGGCGGGCTGGCGGGGGGGGGGGGGGGGGGGGGGGGGGGGGGGGGGGGGGGGGGGGGGGGGGGGGGGGAAGAGCTTGAGGAGGTCCGAGGCCAGGCGTGCACCGAGCTGAGGCCCGTGGGCGGGGGGAGCAGGCAGGAGGTTCCGGGGCCCTCCCTGGACGCGCGCCCGCAGCAGGGCCCGCTGGCACGTACGCGTGGCCAGTGGCAGGGATGAAGTAGAGGCAGCAGTGCACGCGTGTGTCGGGGATGCGCCTCTTGCGGTTGATGTTCACCTCCTCCTGCAGGTACTTCTCGTACTGGTCATTGATGAACTTCATGATGGGCTGCCAGCTGCGGGACACTGAGTCAGCCCTTGGGATACCCTGCCTGCCACAGTGCCCATGCCAGCCCACTGCGCTCGGAGCAGACTGAGCGACAGAGCGAGGGTCTTCTCTTATAGCTCCCTGCTGACCTTGAACCTCAGGGGCAGGGACAGGCTTCTCAGGGCCAGCCTAATTTGGTCTAGATCCTGTGTGTGGCAGGGAGGCTCTGGGGATTGAACTCAGGACCTGTGCACTAAGTTACATCCCCGCTTAGCATTATTCAGAATTTGGGACACGGTCTCGCAGAGCTGCCCAGACTCAGTTTGGACTTACGATCCCCCCCGCCTCAGGTTCCCAGACTGCTGACATGACAGATGTGCACTACCAGGCCTGGCTTGTCCACAATTTTTGGATCCTGTGACAAGCACCTTCAGCAACATGCCTGGCCCAAGGGGACAAAGCCCCTCAACCCCAGGGGCATAAAGCACCCTGGAGTCTGACCCGGGGCCCCAGCCCCTCACCAGTTCTCATTGTTGATGTGGTCCCCGAACCCTGGCGTGTCGATCACCGTCAGCTTCATCCGGACACCCTTCTCTTCAATGTCTGTGGGGACCCCAGCACCCCAAGTCAGCCAGCAACCAGACCCTTGGGCTACCTGCTGGCCCTGCAGACCCCGTGGGCTGCAGGGACAGTGACGAGACCAGGAATGAAGCCCACCCTTCTGCCTACAATTTTAGATGGAAAACCCAGCTGTCTGTGGGGGAGGGGGGCCTCAGTCTGCTGGGACATGCGGGGGTCCGGGCCACTCCTACCCAGGTACTCAATGTGCCCAAGGGTGTCACAGGAAGCAAGTGCCCGCTCATGGGGGCTGGGCTCACCAGACCACAAGCAGAAGTGCGGGGACTGGAACCACAAGTCTTCCCCACCAGAAGATGGAAGTGCCCCACCCGTGCCCTGCAGGGGAGGGTCCCCCCACGCCCCAGCCCCACCCACCATGAGTGATAGACTTGATCTCGATGGTCTTGGGGATCCGCTCCTCTGAAGTGGGCTGCACCGACTTTCGGCTGATCTTGGACTTGAAGAGGGTGTTGATCAAGGTGGACTTGCCCAAGCCACTCTGCCCTGGGGAGAGACAGGGCCAGTGGGTCACTGGGCTCTGGTGGGCAGCGAGGGGACAGACATAGCCGGGCAATGTATTGGTGCCCTGACTCCCAACACCCACGAGCATCCCATCGCTACTAGGCAGACATGCCCTGGAGTTTCACCTCCCTGGCCAGTGCCTAGTGACAAGGCCAGAACCATCCAAGGGCCAAACCTGGCCTGGGACCCTTCTTTGAGGGTGACAGCCCTGACCCCAGGAAGGAAGCCCCCCATCAGGGGACTCAGATCTGTAAGGGGGAAGGCAGGGCTCACAGATGAGCCCACGCTGCAGGGACTGCGCTCAGCCAGGTGGCTGGCCCCATCAGTTCTCCCCAAACACGTACGACCTTGTGCAAGTTACTCCGCCACACTGTGCGTTGGTGTTCACATCTGTAAAATGGGGTACTGTCCTACGTGTGTCTCCTCCTGTGGGGCTGCTGTGGGCATCTGGTAGCCCGTAAGTGTCACAACCTGGTGTCACCATGTGGCACCCGCCACCACCTGCAGAGTGGTGGCACCTGAGGGGCAGTGTGAGACCAGGCCGGGCCACACATCCCAAGCACATGGTCACATGACACTGTACATCTGGGCCATGGTGACTGCACAACCTAAAATCTCTTTGTCACTGAGACTGCAGTTCCCAGGTGACGCACGTAGGGACCCTCCCCTGGGCTGTGGCCCCCGGAGAGGTGCCCCCGCTCTGCCCTGTCACTGGAGGGACCACTGTGGCCGGGCTCACAGCAGACACGGGTCCCTCACACAGCAGCCCCCACCTGAGGCTCACCCTCAAGAGCTCTCAATTCAGACTGGGGCAGAGCTCGTTGGCTGAAAACACTCGTCTAGCAAGCTCAAGGCCCTGGGTTCAGTTCCCCAGGACCATGTAAGCCAGGTGCAGGGAGGGGCATGCGCCTGTAATCCCAACACCCGGGAGGCTGAGGCAGGGATGAATTCAACACCGACCTGGGCTAGAGACCTTGTCTGAGAGAACAAACACCTACACCATCATCTGTTCCTCACACAGATCCTGAGGACAAGATGGCTAGTGAGTGTCCCTGGGACAGAAGAGAGGCCTAGGCTGGAAGGTGGTGCTGGGGCACCCTTCCTGGGGGAGGTCAAGGTATGGCCCTATGGCCCCCCTCTCAGGAAGGAACAGGGATGCCCACACCTTCCTGTGCAGGAGGTGGGGCCACACACCCCCCGGACAAGGCACAGCCGGACGCCACCTGACCGCCCCATCCCTCCCAGTCTCCAGCTGACACTGCAGCCCTGGGCCCTCTTGTTTCAGGCAGGACCTGGAGCGCAGTGGGCCAGGGAGGCCGTAAGGAACAGGGAGAGGCCAGCGACCCCCAGATGCCAGGCCAGGGGGTCTCTGGGAGGCAGGTGCAGGCAGGTAGGAAGCGCTCGGCCTGGGGGTCCCAGGCAGTGCTGCAGACTTGTCTGAGCTTGAGGCCTTTACCCAGGACCCCCTGCCACCTGGGGGCAGGCAGAGCAACCCACGTGTGCCTAGAAACCTGTGGCTTGTGTCCCCCTCAGATGCAGAGGAGCCCACCCCACCACCAGCACTTCCCCGAGTCACCATGACGCCCACTTGGGCCCGAGATGTCCAGAAAAGGAAGGCCACCTGCTGCGAAGCTCCCAGTCCTGCACCCACCCGCCCAGGTCGCACTGATCAGTGACCTTCCTCTGCTGGCATCCAGTTCTCCAGGGCCACCAGGAAGGGGGAAAGCTACCAGGCAGCTGAACTATGCTGCCGTGACGCCACCAGCCAGGCCTGCAGGGTTTGGGGCCGAGGGCCACCAGAGGGGCACAGGGCTCGGGCTTTGCCTGCTAGCTCTCCGGTGCTGGAAACACCTTTGCCCGGAGCCACGTCCCCAACCCAATTTTTGGTTTTCGTTTTGAGACAGGGTCTTGCTGAGCCTCAGGTGGGGCCGAACTTGCGATCTGCCTGCCTCAGCCTCCCAGACTGCTGAGGTGGCCGGCCTGCACCCCCAGGCTTGGCTTTGAGGGCACTTAGCGTGTAGGGGAGCTAATGGGGCTGTGGGCCCCACCCTAGGCACAGGGTCCCAAGCAACTCGTCCTCAGGGCCAGGGCCAGGGCCGGGGCCGGGGCCCACCGTACAGCAGGGAAGCTGAGTCCAAGCTGTGCGACCCGGGGCGGCAACCCACCGACCACCATAATGTTGAACTCGAAGCCCTGCTTCATGGCCTTCCGGCGCATCTGCTCCAGGATGGAGTCGATCCCCACGTAGCCGAAGTCCGCGGGGGCCTTCTCGGTCCGCGCTGCAGGCGCCTGCTTGAGCAGGGGGTCTCGGGGGCTGTCGGCCATGTCGCCCTCACAGCTGGGAACTGCCTCGGTCACTGCAGGAGGAGAGAGGTGTCAGCCTGTGGCCACCTGGCTCCAACCATCAGGCTCTGTCCCAGATGGGGAAACCGAGGCACGCAGGTTAGAAATTGCCCATGAGAGCTCTGCAGGCAAGCGCAGACACACCGGAGGGGCCACCATCCCCTGCCTGCTAGGCTCAGCTCTCAGTAAGTCCCCGAAGTGGGCTGTCCCTCTGGGGCTGCCCCAGCACAGGGGCCGAAAGCAAACACCTTGTCCCACCTGCTCTGGCCTTGGGGCCTGTTTCCTCTGCCCGGTGGCTAAGCAAGGCTACCGCACCTGCTGTGCCCAACAGCCCTGCAGTCCAGGCCCCAAGGAGGCCCAGGCGAACACGGCTCAGGAACAGGATAGGCCGGGGATTTGCCTGGACTGCTCGATGGCCACCCAGGTGACCTCCCACATGATGTCTGGCCTAGTTCGATCTCACCCACAGGCTAGGTCTTAAGGTCTGTGTAGCCTGAAACAGCCTGATACCAGGCCTGGTGGTGCAGGCTTATAAATCCCACCCAGCACTCTGGGAGCTGAGGCAGGAGGATCGCAAGTTCAAGACCAACCTGGGCAACTCAGTGACTCTTGAGACCCTGTCTCAAAATCGAAACCAAGAAATGGGCTGGGGCTGTAGCTCAGAGCCAAGGCCCCGAGTCAGAACTGACCTGACTGGCCTACTCACGGGATCCCAGCACCCCCCTGACTGCCAGAGTCCACACAGGCGATCCAGAGGCTGGGGTGGGACTGCAGGGGCAAGGACAGCGACCATGGGCGGGGGGGGGACAGAGGTGTCCTAGCCAGTAGGTGCTTAAGGCTGGTTCCCAAGGCCCAGATCAGCCCCTGTGCTCTTCACGCCCCTCCCGAACCCCTTCCTCCTCCAGCCAGGCTGGGCTCCTCCCTGAGCACGGAGGACTGCCTGCCCAGCTCCCCCCCCACCCTGACTCTTCCAGGAGCTCTCAGAACTCAAAGGACCCCAAGAGGGTCCCAGTGGCCTCCTCCTCTGTCCCTCAGGAACCATCGGGTGGCGGGAAGGTGTATCCCCTGCCCCCTACAAACACCATGAAACCTGCCAGGGAGGACGGTCAGATGGGTGTCCAGGGTCTGGACAGCCCAACTCCCCATTAGCTGCAGGGCTGCCCCTGGTTTCCTGGGGAAGTGCCTGCCTCACTGCCTTGACCCCGACACCAAGAGCCAGCTCCAGAGTTCCTGTGACCCTTCATTCTGGAGCGACCAGCACCTTCCCAGGCCTGGGAGAGGGATGGACAGGGGGCCAACTGGCTCCCGGGTCAGTTCCACAGGGAGTGTGGTGGCCCCTGACCAGTGACCTCCCTGCTTCTCAGCCCCGTAGGGAACCACAATGTCTTTACTTGGGGGGGGGGGGGTACCAAGAGCTTGCCCACAACACCAAGAACTCCCTACAGTAACAGCGAGTCCTCCAGGTCCCCAGGCACCAGGCTGTCACCCCCAACCCCGGCCAGGCCACCGCTAGGAACTCTCCTCCGCTCCCAACAGCTTTAAATAAACAAAGACCCAGCAACGCATCTGCCCCAGAACCTGCGGCTTGAGGCCCCCACTTCCTGGAGGCAGACTTGGGACCTGCGCAGTCCAGTCCCTACTCACGTGATCCCAAATTGCTTCCAGCTGTCGGAGGGTCTGGCCCTGGCCTGGGGCCAGCCCCTACCCCCGCGCGCCCCTCCCCCTCGGGGCCCTGCCCCCGTCGGAGGACAGCCCCGACCTCTCCAACCCCTGCAGGTGAGCCCGGCTCCAGATGGCCTCTGCCACAGTCCCCAGTACCGGGGCAAAACTCAAACCAAACCAAGCCAAACTTCCTGTCCGCGGGGAGCCCTGCTTGGGAAATCAATCCGAGCACCGAGGGGCCCCATCCTTCCGATCCGGGACGGAGGTGGCCCCGCCCCTCCCCTGCCCACGCAGAAAAGAGCCGGGCCTCCTCGAGGAAGCTGCCAGGTGCGGGGCCAGAGGGCCAGCCGGGCTCTGGGCCTGCAAGGGCCGTGCGGCAGCCACTGGCCACGTGTGCCCACAGGCCCAACCTGCACAGCTTCGGAAGGCCTTGTTCCAAAACAGATGAGAGGGTGCTGAGCAACGCAGCTCCCAGCGAAGGCCTGGGGTCAATCCCCAGTACAGCAGCGTCTCCACCGTGCAGTCCTGCGGCTCCGCCCCCTCGACAGGAACCTGGCCTCTCCAGGGACCCCCGTCCAAGCGTGAGTGCATGCCTCATGCTCCCAGGTCACCCACAAGGTGGCATCTGCTCCTCTGCACGGCTGGCGACACCCCGGGATGTGCCTAGCACGTCTGCTGTCCGTGGACACGGGGGCTGCCCCACCCGCTGGCCGCCATCGCCATGGGGCAGCGGCTCTGGGCTTGCTTGGGCTCCGGGTGCCTGCACCCGCCGGGGAGCAGCCGGGCAGGTCTGCTTTCAGTTTTCCAGGATGTGCCATTACGTTCCCACACGTGCCACGTTTTGCCCCTTTGGTGACACCAGGAGTGAAGCCCAGGGCCTCCACACGGAGCCACATCCTCAGCCTATTTTCATTTTTGATTTTTGAGAGGCGGCTTCCCTAAGTCTAAGTTGCCCAGGCTGGGCTTGAACTTGTGGCCCTGGTGCCTTGGCCTCCCACAGTGCTGGGCTGAAGGGCTGGCCCACCATGCCCAGCCACGTGTGACTTCTGAGCTCTGGAAACTGAGTCTAAGTGAGAAACTGAAATATTTCATTTTTGGTCAAGTACAAAATAAATAAATACTTATACATATTCACATACACATAAAGCTCGTGACAACTTAATGGTGCCAAATTCTAGTCCAACATACTCTTTATAGATGGGGAAACTGAGTCCACACAGGCTTTTGTTTTTTCCCTCCCCTGAACCACCACTGGGAATGGCCCAGACACCAGGAGGCGCTCACTGCCATTCAGGCACTTCCGGGAGAGGTGGTCACTCTCTGTGTCCCCACTCAAAGGGCGCAGGCATGCGACATGCGGCTCCTGGTCCTGCCCCCAAGCTGTGGGACACCCCAGGCTGCAGCTTGCCCAGGGCAACCCCAACTCCTAGCCCACGAGCGAGCACAGAGCTACCTGAGAAGAATCCGAAAGGTGGGGTGGCGCGAGTCTCTGACCTCAGTGCCATGGGAGGCCGAGGCAGGAAGATCGCCATGTTTGAGCCCAGCCTGGGCAACTCAGCAACTTAATGAGACTCTGTCTAAAAAGAGGAGGGCAGGGGTGGTGGGGGTTGGGTGGAGCTCAGTGCCCAGGCCTTGGGCCAGACTGCCAGGCTGGGTGGGGGTGTCAGAGAGCAGACAGGTGATGGCGGCAGACTGAGTACAGACTTTCCTTCTGGGGGATAAACATGTTTGGGATTAGACAGGTGATGGTTCAGAACACCATGAGGCTGTGCTCACAGCATGTGCTCTAGGTGGGTGAAACCAGGACCCAGGTAAGGAGGGAGTCGGGCAGGAGGGGGGAGAGAGGGAGAAGAGGACAGAGGGAGAGGAGGAGAGAGGGAGAAGAGGAAGGGGCAAGGAGCTTTCCTAGGGGAACTGGATGGACACGTTCCCCGCTGGGCCGGGGTGTCCCAAGCTGCTCCACAGCTCAGAGGCCCAGGCGATGGCACTTCTGGGGGTGGGAACCAGCTGGAGGTGCCCCTGCGGATGGTGACAAGCCGCTGCAGATTCCCATTTGAGTCTGCTGGGCTGTCCTTGGCCAGAGCCTGGGCCTGGCTCCCACAGAGAAGACGTGAGTCACCACAGAGCCCACCGTGGCCAGGCCAGCAGGGGGACAGGCTTGCAAGGCCACACCTGGAAGCCACCACCCTGGGCCCCCTCGCCAGCTATGCTGATCTGGGTCCCTCCCAGAGCATCTACCCGGTGGGTCCCTCCCTCTCCGTGGTGAACCATGTGCCCCGATTCAGCTCTGACGCCTCCAGGGAGCAGCTGTGCCACCTGTGACAGGGCTTTGGGCCACAGCCCACAGCAGTTACTGTCCCCCCTACCTTACCCAGTATGCCCCAACCCTGGGTCTTTTTTGAGGACTGGGGCTCGAGCTTGGGATCTTCCTGCCTCAGCCTCCCAGAGTGCTGGGATAACAGCCTGCAGCACCGAGATCAGTCCATGCTCCAGTTCTTAACACTCAGTAACTCCTGTCTTGCTTAGTCACTGCCCATGTGGCTGGACACACAGCAAGGCCAGCCTGTCTGTGGACACCCACGAGGCCACTCCACAGGCCCACGGCCCTGGCGCTTGCCCTTCCAGTCTTCCAGGCCTCCGTCCAGACAGAACTGTGGGCAGCTGCAGCAGGAGTCTGCCCCTTGGTGGGACATTCATCCCGTGTCCCCCCCCACCCTAGGGTGGCCCAGGCCTGGGACGCACCCTTCACCAGAGAAGAGGACCAAGCTGCTCCCTCAAGTCCAGAGCAGGGGCCGTAAGGAAGGCTGCACTGCAGGCTGAGGGGTTACCCACAAGCACCTGCAGCTCTAGGGCCACTGCGTGATCCCCGAGAGCACCAGGAGCCTGGACAAGCGCCCTGCCCCACGTCATTAGCACCAGGGACTGGTTTTGTGGAAGACAATCCGTCCACAAGGGGGAGGTGCACATGTAGAGGGGTCAGCAGCCGTGGGCCACCAGCCACTGGATTCTCACGAGGAGCATGCGGCCTGGATCACCAGCAGGCGCGGGTTACAGGGGGGTTCACAGTCCTGTGGAAATCTCCAACTGACCGGACAGGAGGCGGGGCTTGGGGTGGAGGGGCGGGGCTCGGGCGCACAATCTCACCCGTCCACCGGAAGCCATACATATACACCAGATGTTCCGTGACCCCTTGCAGAGGAGCTTCAAGCTGGGTGAGTCTCCATGCAGAATGGGGAGCTGGGAGCAACGGTGAAAGAGTGGCCTGAGTCGCTCCTGCCAGGTCCCTCGTGGCCGCGCCTGGCCACTGGCAGCGGGCCCTCCCGGCTCTCCCCTCCCCCTGCCTCGGCCCTTTGAGTTTACAGCACGGGGCAAGTCCCGGGGCAAGTCCCAACAAAACGTCTGTGGGACAAACGGCCCAGAGAAAGGCGGAGCCAAGCCCAGTGCCCTGCGGGCGCCAGACACCAGCCTGTCGACCCTGCGCAGGGACATGCACGGAAGAAGATGATCGCTCGCTGGAGGCCAGCTTGGACAACTCAGGGACTTTGCGAAGCCCTGTCTCCCAGTAAGAACGGGCTGGGGATGTAGCTCAACATCAAGGCGCTGGTCTTGGTCCCCCACCCACAAAATAAGTAATTAAGTGCACACGTGAACTCCTGAGGCACCCCAACCTCCAGGCGACGTGGGTATGTTACCTCACACTTCCAGAAGAGGACCTCCGAGGCTCACGGGAAAGGGGAGGGCAGAGAAAGCATGAGTGACAGAACCAGGAACAAACCCGGGCAGGTGATCCAGCGAGAGCCGTGCCCTGCGGCCAAGGCCCTGAGGTGGCTTAGGCAGGAGCCCACAGCTCCACCTCCAAGCAGAAGCTCCGGCTCTCCCTGGGGCTGCCAGCCAGGGACGGTGGGGCAGAGCCTGAGCTGCCAGGAGACCCGCCCCGCTGGTTCGGAATGCTGAGGGCTGGGGGCAGAAAGGAGGGAGGCGCTGGCGCTGTGGTTTCCATGGCTGCCAAGAAAAGGCTGGCCAGGGTCCTTGTCACCCCCCCTGGGCCCTGCCAGGGTTCCCATGGGCCCCGCAGCTCTCTGAAGCAGGCCCACGCTGGGGCATCTCCTACAGATCTGGCATTCCAAATGGGGGGATAAGTGGTCTTGAGGGACTGGACTGGCCTAGGCTTCCAGGGGACCCACATACCCAGGCCCAGCTCACTGAAACCCCCCAGGAGGCCCCAGGTGGAACTGAGTAAGCCCAGGAAGGCCTC